>CM041780.1:125997507-126289459 GCA_023374045.1 Limonium bicolor
GACACTGCGCGAGAACCAGCTTTATGCGAAGTTCTCCAATTGCGAGTTCTGGCTAGATCAGGTATCATTCATCGGTCATGTCATCTCGAGCATGGGTATTTCAGTTGATCCATGTAAGATTGAAGTTGTATGATCATGGCCTAGACCTAAGACTGTTACTGACATTCGGAGCTTTCTTGGTCTAGCCGGTAAAGGACTTCTCGAAAGTCGCTAAGCCCATGACTACATTGATGAAGAAAGATGCACTGTTTGTGTGGACAGACGAGTGCGAGGTATCCTTCCAGAGCCTAAAACACTCATTGACCTCAGTGCCCATTCTTACTCTTCCAGAGGGCACAATGGGATTTAAGGTGTATTGTGATGCATCAGGCAAGGGAATGGGATGCGTACTCATGCGGCATGACAAGGTTGTAGCCTACGCCTCCCGCTAGCTGAAAAAGCATGAAGAGAATTACCCGACACACTATTTAGAGTTAGGAGCCATTGTCTTCACCTTGAAGATATGGCGACACTATCTCTATGGGGTAAGCATCACCATCTACTCCGACCACAAGAGCTTACAGTATGTATTCACGCAAAAAGAATTGAATTTGAGACAGAGATGGTGGGTGGAGTTTCTCTCAGAGTACGACATCGACCAGTAGTATAAGGAAGGGAATGTAAACATTATAGCCGATGCCCTGAGCCGTCGAGCACACTCGCTCCATTCACTACTCGCTTCTTCTAGCTTGGTTGACGAGGTGCGAGACGCTCAGTTGAGCGACCCTTATATGTCCAAGATCAGACAGAAAATCACCGACGGTACATTTGAGAATAAAAGCACGACTTCAAGTTGCATGAAGATGGTCTGATTCGGCTGAATGGCAGGCTATGCGTCCCCCGAAGCAATGCTGAGCTAAGGGATCGCATCCTGCGAGAGTCACACAGTTCTACATTATCCGTCAATCAAGGAGCCTCCAAGATGTACAAAGACATGAAGAGGTACTTCTGGTGGTCCAGAATTAAATCAGATGTGACAGAGTATGTACTGAGATGCCTTACGTGCCAGAAAGTAAAGTTTGAACATCGTAGACCGGTGGAATGGTACAATCTATGCCAATTCTGGAGTGGAAATTTCACAATATCTCTATGGATTTTGTTGTAGGACTCTCACCTGCTAGGGGAGGACTCAACATGATCTGGGTTGTAGTCGATTACCTCACCAAGGTTGCCCAATTCATACCGATGAATTACACCTGGAAGGTAGCAAAGCTCGTGGAGCTATTCGACAAGGAGATTATCACACACCACAGAGTCCCGAAGACTATAGTATCTGACCGCGACACCAGATTTCTTTCGAGATGCTGGAGAGCTACACGGGAAGTGATGGGTACAGAGTTGAAGCTGAGTACCACCTTCCATCCACAGACCAACGGTCAGACAAAAAGGACCATCAAGACACTGGAGGACATGCTTAGAGCATGTGCCTTAGACTTTCAGGGGAGATGGGTAGATAAGCTTCATCTTATCGAGTTTCATACAATAATAGCTATCATGCTTCGATTAAGATGTCACCTTTCCAAGCTCTATACGGTAGACCTTGCCGTACACCCTTGTGTTGGGATGAGTCGAGTAAAGCGGTCATCATAGGACCGGAGTATCTTGACCAAGTCCAAGCGGAAGTGCAACAAATCCGAGCCAATATGAAAGCAGCCCAAGATAGACATAAATACTATGCGGATGTGCGAAAACGCGACCTTGAGTTCACCGTGGGCGACCAAGTGTTCTTGCGTGTTTCACCTATGAAGGGCGTATTTCGTTTTGGCCAGAAGGGCAAGTTGAGCCCGAAGTTTGTAGGGCCGTACACTATCACCGAGAGAGTTTGATCTGTAGCCTACAGGTTAGCTTTACCTAAGGACTTGGGGCGTGTCCATGATGTCTTTCATGTGTCACAACTCAAGAAGTACATTGCCGATCCTTCTCATGTCCTAGAGCCCGAGAGACTATCCATTGAGCCGACCATGAGATATGTCGAGACTCCTATTACGAAGACCAGAGACACTAACCATAAGTCTGTACGAATGGTGAAGGTCTTATGGTCCAACCATGATGTCGAAGAAGCGACATGGGAGTTAGAAGACGCCATGAAGGTGAAGTACCCACAGTTATTCATAGACTAGATAGTCTAGTACTTAGCAGGTACGGGTACGGGGCGTACCCCTTTTTAAGGGGGGTAGAGCCGTTTGCTTTTGCATTGCTTCGGGTTAGCATTGCATAGTGTGTATGTATTGTGGTATGTTTTGATGGCACGTATGTAGTGCGAAGTGTATAGAGTATGTATGTGTAATGTGTAATGTATTGGTGTGTATGTACAATGGTAACGTGTAATGGTATGTATTAGAAATGGGTGTATTGTGTTTGTGAATTGTGTATGGTGCTTGTGTATGCTTGCAATGTGGAGGAAGTAAACACCTTGTAGGTGGTAGTAAGACACATTATGGCAATTGGTTTGCCAAATGAGTAGAATTATTAAACATTAACCTTGAGCAAATTGAGGGCAAAGTTCCTCATGCGGGGTAGATTGAAATACCCCGTAATTAAAAAGAGTGATTAATTAGGCTAATAAGTATTTTAGAAGCTTAATTACACCTAAATAATCATGAGGGAACAAATCCCGAAGAAAAAGGATCCTTAAAATGGATTAAAAACACAAACAAACCTTAAAGCGCATTTTTCGAGGAAACCGGGAAAACACGACTTTAAGCGGGTCAAATAGATTCGTAACAATTTTGGTCAAGCAAATAGTCATTAATAAACATGAATGAAGGTCTTGAACCAATAAAATCAGTTAAACGAGAAAATAGTAAAAACTATAAAAAACGAGAAGTTGTGGGGTGAGAGTGTAAATAAACTGAACTAGTGTGTCCACTATTGTAAATAGAAATTTAAATGTGAGTGTGTGCAGTGTGTGAGATTTTTTCTCCCCCTCTCACTCTCTTAGTTATCTCTTATTTGCAAAAGACAAAAAGCAAAACAAAGCAAAAAGTAGAAACTTGCCTTTCTACCTTCCCTCTCCTACTCCCTCTCATTTCCTACGTATCACTCCTCTCTCTCATTTTCTTTCTTCTCCAAGATGCCCCTTCCATGGTGATTTAAGAGCCCCCTCCAGCACACTCCCTTCTCTCCTCTTGTTAAATACTCAAACCTCCACCAAAAATTACAAAATTAGTACCATTAGAATCCTCTCATCAAGGAGAGCATTTCCCTCTTTTCCAAATTTGAAAAAAACCAACTTCATCTCCACGGGTGTTATTTGTTTTGAAGATGAAGACCACCATTAGAAGCCTGTTCTTCACCTTGTTGGTCTAAGGTAAAAAGAAATCCGAAAATACTAGCATTTCTTGCTCTTACTTGCAAAATAGAAATTTCTAAGTCTTGAGTTCTTCTACCTTGTTTGCCCAGCCGATTTTGGCTTCTTTTGGATAGTGAAAATCTTGCCTTGTTTCTATTCTACACTTCTTCTACATACTTGCAAGGTAATGCATTTCCTAAACCCTAAAATATACCTTAAAGCTTTAAAGATAATTTAGGGTTAGTTTGTATTGAAATGGTGGTGTATATCAATGGGCTGTAGCTTTAGAGATTTGAATCTCCCTAACCGGTGGGAAGATAGGTAAAGAAAGGGAGAATGAAAAGAAGAAAGAAGGAAAGCTAGTAAGAAAACAAGGTAAATTGCACTCACTTGTGTAGCTTTTGTAATGCATTGTGTACAGATTTTTAGTAGTTTTAAATGAGTATTGTAAATGGTATAGAGTAGTAGTATAATGTGGAAGAATACTAAAATGTTGTTTAAAGCTTAAAAGACACTTGAAAACTTGTTAAAACCTAGATGGAAATAGATGTTGTGTGCAGGCATTAAATGAGTGTTAAATGTCTAGTATTTGTGTTGGAAAATTGTGTATTAGTGTTGTAATAAACAGGTGATGTGAATGACAAATGTGAGTGAAAATAATGTGGTGAGAATGTAAAAATATAGGGGAGACTATGTCAAATTTTATCTAGAACCTAAACACTTAAGAACTAGAAATGAGTGAGAGAAACACTTTGAAAACAGATTATAAATGGAGTTATGTAGTAGGTAGATTAAGAGAGATAGATAATGCATTGTAAACCTTTGAAATGGCATTAGGAGAGGAAACCATGAATGGAGGAAGTGAGAACCAAATCTATAGCAAAACAAACTAGGAATAATAGTGTAAGTGCTGGTATGAAAACTTAGAAAATATATGTGTGAATTAGTATGAAAAGAAGTAATGAGTTAGTAATGGAGTTAGACATGTTTAGAAGGCTAATTAGGTGCTTAAATATGTGGGATTAAGTGTAGGAACAATGGGGAATTAATTAGGCAAGGAAGGAAGTGTAACAGAGAAAGAAAATTTGCAAAATCTGTAGGAGGTAGTAGCAGGTTCGGAATTGGTCCCCGTAAAAACTCTTGGACCATGCGATTAAAACGGCCGAGACTTCACTGCAACCTTGGTCGGGACTTGGTCCCATGTACAAGACCCGGACCACCCCCATAATTTTGTTTGAGAGTTCAAGCTTTCATTGGTCCGGGACTTTGTCCCAGGTACAAGACCCGGACCACCCATAAAAATCAGTTCGAGAGTTTTGCCCTTGTCTGGTCCAGGACTTAACCCCTGTACAAGGACTCGGACCAGGCACTAAATCAACCCGAGAGTTCAGACCACAGGATGGTCCAGGACCTAAGACCCGGACAAAGTCCCGGACCAACCTAAACTATTAAAAAATAAAATGGCTTTTATTAAAATGGCTTGGTAATTAGTACTACTAACTAATGATGTTTAAAGGTCATTAAGAGTATAAACAAGTTTAAAAGTGATGAAGAGTAAGTAAATAATGTGTAAGTGTAAGAATTGTAAAGACATAGTAAGTATAAGTTGGGAAATGTAAAAAGGTAAACGAGTTAAGTTAATTGTAGTTAATTAACCACTCGATCGCATGTATGTTATAGGACTTGAATTGTGAACACCGAAGGAAAGTCGGTTGCAAGTACAACGGTGAACGGTATGAACTTCTCATGCCCTGTATGCTACCTTGGCTACTCTGATTTGTGTATTGTGTGCTCATTGATCACCTAAATAAGATAAACGCACGAATCGGATTTATTTCCCCTACTTGTGCTTATATGATATTGTTCTTTGTGAATGCAATCTTAAACTCTAGTCTGTATAATTCATGAAATGTATGGATGATAATGAAGTGTGTGTATGCTTGATGTACATTGTGGTGACCGAATGATATTGTGACGACCTTCTAACTAATTCCTAACAAGCTAACCAATCTAACATAATAAATTGGTAAAATGGAATGAGTAGAAGTCCGATATAGTTTCGGCCGCACTTGAAGAGACGGAGACACAAGAGGTTGGATCCAAATCCTGGCTTAAATCTTTTCCACGGCCCAAACCCTTAATGGGTAGCATCCTGGATTAGTGAGCCACTTAAAGCCCGGTGGTGGGACGGTGTAGTCCCTGCCCGTAGGTCATACCGACTTAACATGAGTAAAAGTAAGTATGTAAGAGTAAGTAAATAAGTATGCAAAATTAAGTAAGCATTGTATGAGTATGATTGTGTAAGTATTGTGTAATGAGTAAAAGAGTAATGTAACCTTGATGTGTATCTGGCTAACCATTGAAGAGGTAAGTACTGTGTATGGTATTGATATACTGCTTGGCTTGTGTATTGCCTTCAGTTGTGTGTATTGTATGGTGTATGAATGTTTTGTATATGAAAAGCATGTATGCATGTCTAAAATGAACTGCATGTATAGTTGACCAAATTAGTCAGCGTACCCTAGTTTGCACGCGGTATATGTGAATTTTAAATGCAGCGTTTTGCTGAGCCCCTTGGGGCACTGTTTTTAATATTTTACAGGTGCTCGTGAAGGGTGAAGACTATGATGAAATCAAGATGGTTTTCTTTTTGGGTTTAATTAATGGATTGTGAAAGCTGTACTAAGTTGTACATGGCTATAGGCCTTTTGTTTAGCCGGTGTACCATGGGGTACACCCTTTTGGGTAATGAAAGGATTATGAATTGGTATAGATGAGTAGCTTGTTGAAACTCATTATTTTCGTAAACTAGAGAAAGGATTATTGAATATACTTGGTTACTCGGTAATCACTATTGTAAGTATATGGTATTTTGTAATGGTAAGTAATGTTAGTAGCTCGGTATTCTTTAAACATCAGACCGTTACGTATGTAGTGTAAGCCGAGCTAGTTGTATGGGCAGTTAGCGGCGTTGTATCACCCGCCATCGTAGTAGTATTTCCACTACGAGTAGTAGAATGAACGGGAAAATTAGATGGTAAGTAAGGGATTAGCGGCAGGGGTGTTACACACGGATGGGGCCGTGGGCGCGGTAGAGGAGAACTAGAGGAAAACACTACGACACAGATGATGGCTGACGTCGTCACGGCCGCAGTAGCTCAGATGGTTATCCTGTTGATTGTTGTACTGCAGCAAGGGCAGCAGCAGCCGGAAGATCCAATACCGCCACCACCACAGCCACGCGAAACCAACTGGGTGAAAGCGTTGGCAGATTTACAACACCCGTTATTCAAAGGGGAGACCGACCCTGCTAAGTTGGAGGCGTAACATCTCCGATCTGGAGACCGCCTACGAGACTTGGATGTTCCTGCTAGTGCCAAGGTTTGTCTTGCCACTTACTACTGAAGGGTCGGCAAGGATTTGTGGGAAGGATTTGTGGAAGGTGGTGCGGGACGAGATGGTGGCTGACTTGCATTAGGAGGAGGGAGTAACGGCTCTGCTATGAGCCAAAATACTACCTAGTGCACCTTCAAGAGGCGAAGCGCCTAAGGCTGGATAATCTGAGGAAGGAGATAAGATTCGATTGATGACAACTACTCCACCTTCAATGACCTTATCCATGTTACCGGATTTTGGGTTACTCAAACCGGGTTCTGGTGAACCGTTTCTCATAGTAGAAAAAGGTCATTTTCGGCGGTTCTTTTGGGCCTTTTTCGGCGGTTTAAACCGCCGAATATTACACCGCCGAAAAAGGCCCTTCCAAAGTTTCGGCGGTTTATAACCGCCGAAAAAATAACAAACCTTTTTCGGCGGTTCCAAACGCCAAACCGCCGAAAATGACCGCTGTCCCAGCTCCAAAATGAGGGTAAAAAACAGACAATTTTCGGCGGTTCTTACTAGGAACCGCCGAAAAAATGTATTTTTTTTTTTGGTTTTTTTTCGTTTTTACAATCCCACATATGTCAACACAACCTGTAAAATATACAGATACAACATCCAGATATATCCAAATATCTCTCTACGTCATATTGTAGAGGATGTCAATCACTCTTTGTAAGAGAATTGTCAAAAAATCAAAATAATGATGAAATGGTCACAAATGACCAACAACACATTTCAAATGGTCACAAATGACCATATACAAACCATTTCAAATGGTCACAAATGACCATATAGATATACAACTATCAAGATATTCATTGTACTCAAACCGGTCATCTTTCACAAGCCTAGCCATAAATTTCTAAACATTAACGTTCTAAATAACAATTCGATCGAAAAAACAAAGTGAAAATCAAACTAAATTCATAAGACAAACTCCGCCCAATCCTCCAACATAGCGTTGATCATTTGTCTGTCGTATTCGCCAACATTAGAGAGAAAACCTTTTGAAAAACAAAAACAATACAAAATGAGTTAATCATTAAAGAAATACATTAAAATTAAAGAATATATATATATGACTTAACATACATTTTCTAATTGATCCTGCATCTCACCAAAAAGGGTGATTATGTCATGCATATATCTCATGACATAATACCCACACTCCGAACCCCGGGTTGACGTGGACACTTAAACAAAGAAAAGAAAAAAGGATTAATTACATAAGACATTTGTTCTATCAATGAAAAACAAGTGATGCATGTACCTTCACTGCAGTCCAGGGGACAGCACCTCTTATCCTTATAGCAAGATGTGTAGTCATAACACTTTGATATATACTGCACATTAAATGTCATAAATGTAATTAATAAAATTAGGATATCCATGCACAACAAAATTAAATTAAAAGAATTGAAATGCATAAAGAAGTGGTTTATAATGTACTTACGTGTTAAGGTGTGGCTTTATCTTGATATTACTCGGCACTGTATGCCGAAGCGGATCAAGATATAGTATACGTGCACGATCCAAACACAACACCAGTAGGACCCAATGACCACTATGTAATACCAAAACACTAACATGTCATTATAATGTCAAAATCAACAAGTAGATCATGCTTAATGGAATTAAAATGATAAACACAAGTTATTACCTTTGATGGTAGGGCATCAGGAGATATTTCTTTCTCGCATTGATGCTGTTAGCAATCGCACGCTGTAAGTAGAGCTTACTACCTTGTACATCAGACATCACACAGCAGTGTATGACGTTCTCTCAGGACATAGAAATCCATACTTGGTAAGTGAAAAAGTTTGCATTTTCTCATGCAAAAACCTATTCATTAATTAAAAGATATAGTAATTAACATTGTTTCAGGGCATCACTTATATAACTTAATTACCAAAAAAGACTAATACTTACAGAATGAATGAGTGGACAACAGTGATAGGCACCCAGTCAGATTTCAGGATGTCCTGCAAGTCGTTTGTCCACAAGTCGACTTCTAAAACTTCTTCATAGTGAAGAATGTCAGGTTCAAAGCTAAGAAGGATAGAATCTTTATCAGCTGGGAAGTCACGGATCACATCATGCAACACTTTCATGTTTGGCCCCAAGCGTGCATATATTGAATCATCCACCAAGTTTTGTTTGGTAACGACATTGGTGGATGCTCTGTATCCAGAAGATGTAATCTTTGACTTCTTTTTTTCAGGAGACTTTGATTTCTCCTTTAATGCCTATTTGCAATCGACATACATTACTAATCATGAACTGAACATCCACACACTTATAATTTACTACAATAACTATATTAAAGGTAGTATTGGGCGTACCTTCACACTTCTGAATCAGGCGAACAGGCCATTGAAGAAATGCACCCTTTGCGGACCGAACCGTGCTGTGTACTCCTCCGTAGGTACAGGGAGTGCTAAATCAGGACACGTGTATATCGGTTCGTCCACAGACACTCTCCCGTGATACGGCTGTAATGGCATGCCATGGACCACGTCATTCGAGCGTGATGTGTACACTCTTCCTTCTGCAACTGGTATATTTTGATTGTTGTACGGGAGCAAGAGGTTGCAGTTTATTGGATCCTACAATTTAATCAGATTAGTAGATGATTGAACTGATAAATAAGTAATAAACGATATGACAAGTAATAAAACAGTTAAAGATATAAAAATTACCTGTACAGATGCGTAAGGATACGGATCATTAGACTCTGTGCTTGTGTGCAGTCCAGCAGGATCAGAAGCAGGATCAGAGCAGGAGCATATCCATAAGAAGGATCAGAAGCAGGAGCATATGGCTGGGGTGCACCAGTCCCCTGACGCACTTCAGCAAGGATCTCATCCCTCACTGATCTTTGAAGCTAGTGAGGACACGTAAATGCTCATCATACGGGATCATCTCTCCTGACTACTACTTCCTTTCCTCGACCGGGGTTTCCAAATACTTTTCTTATCCCTATGTTAACCCCCCCTAACCCCACTGCTCGGCCTGGATGATCTTCTTTCCTAGCGCCCGAGACAGCTGGTCATCATGTCGATCAGGAGCCCAAGTCCCTTGGGTTGCTTGCTCGTTCATTTCAGCCTTTAGAAGTAAATGCATATAGGATTTATAATAAATTATAGGATTGAAATATTGAATTTGAAAAAATAATAAGGAGTAAACAAAAGTACTTACCATCTTATCAACAATTTCCTTCGTTTTCTCGAAGGGATACAGACGCTCTCCAGTTTTTGGGTCTTTCTTAGTGCGTGTGAAAGCTTCCAAAATGTACCCCGTTTCTGGTGCTCATCTAGAGTGCTCACATCCGATGGCAACTCCCCTTCTGCCACCCACTCAGGAACTCTTCTGTTAACCCCTTTAGCACCCAGCACGTGACGATATTCATTCTTCTTCGCATTCGCTGACTGGGCCTCACGATACTCCTATTATCAAGTAAACAAAAGTACACGATGATGATTAAAAACATATACATATGTAAACCTATTTGTATGTATATACAATACTTAATTATTTAATAGTTAGTATGTACCTTCGTCTCCATCTTCTTGTCATAAAACTGCTGCCACTTCTCTTGGGTTATTGCTGAGTAGATCTCCCAAGGCTGGCGTGTGTCGCCGTCAGGCCGCTTAAGCTTCTTGGTGATGAACCATTTGACCAGATCATGCTTATGATCTGAAAATTTTTTGCGCATCATCGATTTTACCATGGTGTGTGTAGTACTCGGTTCTACAGGTATTCGATATCGTTTCTGCATATCATCATAAATGAAAAGGATGTTAGTTATGCATACTTGTAAATCGTATCAATAAATACTGCAACTATTGTTTATTTACCTGTACGATCTCAAACATCTGCTTCTTCAATCCTTCGTCAACCTGAGGCCAGGAGAGAGTGATATCACAATACTCTCGCACTATGATGCCCAGCTCAGTAGTGAAGTCTCCAGCCCATTCCCAGTCGGTTGTAGATACTCATTAAACTGCAGCGGCTTCGACTCAATCTTTTTTGACTTCAGAGCTTTTGTAGGACCTCGAGGTTTCACGGTCCTGCTCTCTGGGATCTGCGACTCAGAAGGTCCAGCTCTGTGTGTCTGAAGCTGGCACATCAGAATTATAATCTCGGCGGTGCCACTACCCCCTCATCAGCCCGGGCCCTTGATGGCGGCCCTTTCCTCCACGTGTTTGGGCCCTCTTCCTCGGTCGGGCTGCATCACACAGAATCTCACCGACCGGATCGTCCATATCATCCATTTGACTGTCTGCAAGATAAAAAATATGATATTAATAACACAAAACAAATAATATAAAAAATACCTAATCAGATATCAAAAAAATTAATATTTAATTACCTAACAAACAACACATCATTTATGGTTTTTCGACCCATAGACCCCTCATCATGATCAGACCTAGTATACACTACATCGTCTAGAATATCGACAATGTTGGTGGCAGGAACACTGTTAGAAAAGGGTGGTGTCTCATCAAATAATAATTCATCGTCTCAACATCTTGATCAACATTTGTGATCACAAATCTTTTCCTGGTAAAAACTACTGACCATCTAGAATCGATGGGATCTTCTATGTAAAAATACTTGTTCACAGTCTTGGGAAATATGAACGGATCGTGTGTAGGACCAAGACTTGATAAAATCAACCAAATTAAACCCATCCTCAACCCGATAACCGTGTCTGTAATCCACCCACTTGCATTTGAAAATAACAACTTTTGAAACTGATAATCAAGTTCCCAATATCTTCAATACATCCATAATACAACCTCGAGGTTGAAATCGCTGAAGCTCGGGTGTACAGAGTTGTTGCTGCTTCTACTCACCCCGCTATTCTGGTTTAAACATCTATCATCTTGTCGTTTTGTCCAATAGGTGAACCCATTGATGTCATACCCCTCGTAAGTACAGCAGTGGAACCAGGTCCCAAAGCTAACCAACGGAGCTCTCACCTACATTACAGGCGCTAGTGATGCAAGTTTTCATACATGGTCTCTAAACCATGAACAAAAGGTCTTGTTTTGCTCTTTTGTCAGCCAAACAATATTCCTCCCAGGATATTGACCTCTTAGTGTAGTCATGGGTTTCTCAAAAAATGGCTCAATAATCTCAAGGTGATGTAAAACGAACAAATGTGCTAACTCCATTGAGGATGAATCAATTGCCACAATTTTTTTCCCAGTAACACCTGACCTTCTGTCCCTCCCGTGTGTCTAGGTTGTGGTACTCCAATAGCAACTGAACCCTTAAGTATTCAGTACAAATTCTGTCACTTCTTCGGTTATTGTCCCTTCTATAATACTTCCTTCAGGTCGTCGATATCTATTCTTCATCCTTCCCTTCAAAATCCCATGTATCTCTCAAACGGATACATGTACCTCAAATATATTGGGACCACATAATTTGATTTCCCTAACAATGTGAACAACTAAGTGAACCATGATGTCAAAAAAAGAGGGTGGAAAATACATTTCAAGTTGACAGATCGTAACAACAACATCACGTTGCAGACTGTCAAGTGTATCAGCATCCACGACTTTATTACACACTGCATTCAAAAAAGAACATAGTCTGTAATTGCATTTCGGACATCCTTCGGCAATATACCTCGAATGACAACAGGAAGGAGATGCAACATCAGAACGTGATAATCATGAGATTTCAACCCGACCAATTTCAAGTCCTTCATTGACACAAGAGTTTTCCAGTTGGATGAATAACCCGTAGGAACCTTAAGGAATGAAGACATTTGCAGAAGCTGATCTTCTCATCTTAGACAAAGTGTAACATGCTGGAGGTAAATATGTTCGTTTGCTCTTTCTTGAGGATGCAACTCCTCAGTATGCCCATAGCTTCCATGTCTCTTCGAACCTTCACTCCGTCTTTTGTTTTCCCGGTATGTTAAGTAAAGTCCCCAACAACAGCCTCACCAACATTTTTGACAATATGCATAAAATCAAGACAATGCCTAACAGATAAATGTCTCCAATATGGAAGTTCCCAAAATATTGAACATTTTTTCCAGATGTTTTTTTGGATAGATTTGGACGGAACACCGAAAACATTCTCAATGTCTTTCACCTTTTCATAGATCTCTTGAGAACTCAAAGGTATACGAGCAACACGTGTTTCAGTTTTTCCGTTGAATAACTTCCTTTTTTTACGGTACGGGTGCTGCTGGCAACAATCTACGATGACACATGTACACGTTTTGCCAGAAAACTTTAGACGATCAGAACAAGTGTCGTCCTCACATATTGGGCAAGCAATGTGCCTTTCACCGTGTATCCAGATAATTCCCGTACGCTGGAAAGTCATTCACTGTGCAAAACACATGGCACGAAGTGTGAAGTTTTGTCTGGCGTAACCGTCATAAACCACTGTCCCCTGATTCCATAGCAATTTCAAATCGTCAATCAGTGGTGCAAGATACATCGATATTATGTCCGGGTTGTTTAGGACCAGAAATCAACAATGATAACATAATGTATTTTCGCTTCATACACAACCACGAAGGAAGATTGTAAATAAACAATAGAACAGGCCACGTGCTGTGTTGACTACTTAGAGTGCCGTAGGGATTCATCCATCTGTACATAGCCCGAGTCTCAAATTTCGATTATCACTGGCAAAATCTTCAAATCTTCTATCGATAGTCCTCCACTGTGGTGAATCAGCTGGATGTCTCAGCTTATCATCATTTTTCCTTCCTTCTGCGTGCCATCTTAAATTTTGGGCATCTCTGACATTTGCAAACAGACGTTTGAACCTTGGTATTATGGGTAAATACCAAATGACTTTTGCTGGAGGACTTTTTTTCTTAGAATTGGATGATTGGCCGTCCTTATGTTTATAGCGTGACAAATGACATTTGGACACTGATTCAAATGTTTATTCTCTCCTCTCTATAATACACAACTGTTTGGACATGCGTGTATCTTTTCATACTCCACACCCATAGGACACATCAACTTTTTTGCATCATAAGTGGATGTAGGAAGATTGTTATCATCTGGAAGCATGTCGTGGAATAGTTCTAGTATTGCCGTAAAACTCTTATCACTCCAGCCGAATCTTGCTTTCATATTGAACAAGTGTAGCACGGATGTCAATTTTGAAAATTTGGTGCATCCGGGGAACAAGGGGACCGTGATGCGTCAACTAATCTTTGATATTCATCGGGCTTGTCTGTGAAATTATCCTCAACATCTTGCAGCATAGAGTTCAGTTCTTCAATCTTTTCACTATCATCGTTGATTTCAGTGTCACTCTGATCACACTCATTATTAGGAAATGTGGTATCATCGGTAACCTTTCTTGTTTCACTGTTCTGCTGGGTGGAAGTATGCACCCTGCTACTACCTTCTAAAGACTCACCATGCAAAAACCATATCTTATAGTTTGGCATAAATCCACGTCGTGATAGATGAAATCTGATAGCATGTAGGTTAGGGAATTGTTGCGAAGTTCGCACTGTGCACATGGACAGGGAATGTGAGTGTCATTCATCCTTTTCTGATGATTGAGAGCTGCTTTGCAAAATTATTTTCCACTTTCGATTCAAAATAATTCCCTCGCAGACCGTACATCCATTCACGGTCCATTCTACAACAACCAGTCAAAATTTAAAAATATTTAGAAAAAAGTGTTATAATGTATAATAACTTAACGTAACTAACATTTAAAATACTAAATATAAAAAATAACAATAACTAACCTATCTTCGGAAAAGGATATATCGATATGGTTCTCGCACGGCGAGTCTGTATAATATATATAATACGCTATCTTATTATACTACTTGGTTGTGTTATATGCATAATATATATATGTATATACAATCTATAATATATATACTACTGATGAATATATATATAGTTGGTTATTTTATTTTGTTATATTTATATATGTATACCTACTCAACTAACTAGCTACTAAATATAAATAAACTAACTACACAAACAATTTACAGAATACCTTGCTGGCATATACATTATTTTGTGGTTATATATTCTATTGTGTTATATATATACATATATTCCTGCAACTAACTATTATATTGTAATCAACAAATTATACAAACAATTATGCATGATAAATTGAAATTGATTTAGGTTGAAAAAAAAACTAACCGGTATTTGGAAGGACGAGGATCAAGCGGAAGCGGGTGGTGAGTGAGACGATGAGAGCTAACGCGACTACTACTGCCAATCTTGTGTAGTATCTGAATGAAGAAAACACAGTACAATTGATACGTCAATTCACCAAGTGAGTTTACCTATAATATAATTATTATAAAATAGTTTCACTAATTTACATTTACCTATAATATAATTTTTAAAATATGAAATAAATTAACTAAGTGAGTTTAACTAACTAGCTAAATTTACTAACTAGAAATTTAATTAACTAATTAAATCCACCTAGATACTTTCATAAATTACCCATCCAACTTCACATTATAAAACTAATTCAGTGCAATCATAATTATCCATTCCACAATATGATTACTACTAAAACAGAAAAACTAACTAAATTCCTTAACAATAATATTTTAACAACATATAAATAATATATATTTACAACAAATTAATTTATTTACTTACATTTGGCTTCTAATTTATCATTGTTAATATTTACAACTTGTTTCACTAATTTACATTTACCTATAATATAATTATTATTAAAATATGAAATAAATTAACTAAGTGAGTTTAACTAACTAGCTAAATTTACTAACTAGAAATTTAATTAACTAATTAAATCATCTAGATACTTTCATAAATTACCCAACCAACTAATTCAGTGCAATCATAATTATCCATTCCACAATAGAATACTACTAAAACAGAAAACTAACTAAATTCCTTAACAATAATATTTTAACAACATTAAACAGAAAATGGACAGAGCAATTCATCGAAACCTTGCGAGCGTATAGTTTATTTTCTAAAATTGCCCAATTTGTATTTCCAATCAAACCAATCAATCAATTATACTCCAGAATACATATATCAATCAACAATTACATATACACAACAAATTAGGACCAAATTCAACAAAATCTCATAATTTTCAAATTGTAGAACAACTAACCCCGTTCTCTGTTGGCGTCGGATCTGGGCAGCAGCAGACCGCGGGGGTAGTGGCGCGACTGGGGCGGCAGGCGGCGGCGGCGGTGACGGCGGCGATAGGCGCGGCGGCGACGGAGAGAAGAGAGGGGCGATTTGAGGGGCGAACTGGAGTGAGAGCGTCGAGAGGAAGAAGAGGCAGCAGATAGTTCGAAAAATATGTCGAGTCGCGACTGTTAGGGTATTAGAAACAAGACTCATTTTCGGCGGTTCCTATATACAACCGCCGAAAATAGCCAACTAAAAAAGACCATTTTCGGCGGTTGTATATAGGAACCGCCGAAAATGAGGCTTCGTAATTGCTATTTTCGGCGGTTCCTATATACAACCGCCGAAAATGGTCTTTTTAGTTGGCTATTTTCGGCGGTTGTCTATAGGAACCGCCGAAAATGGTCTTTTAGTTGCTATTTTCGGCGGTTCCTCCATAAACCGCCGAAAATGGGGGGCCGAAAATGGCCTGTTTTCTACTAGTGACGGCATTTGCCACAAACTAAATGACGCCTTCAAGGCAAAGAGGATCCCGAGATCTTATATCTTTGGCCAGAGTGCACTATTGTTGGTGCCACCAAGACGACTGTCCATCAATGAATACAATTACAGGTTATCCTAACTTGACACCCAACATATGATGAGGATTACAATATGATGAGGACCTGAGAGGTTGGTTGTATATAATAAATACCAGATTGTTCACTAAACGACTACGCATTCCATCTCTTTATCTGGTTTATTGTTGTTATATATGTTGTGTGTTTGTGAAATGTAGTGACTGCACTGGTTGTATTTAAATGCTTTTCATCCATGTATTTACAGTTTTATTATATCTGCAAACCGGTACAGCATGTAATGAATCTAATGCTAAGACGGTTAAGACTACTTTAAGTGACCGATAGGGTCGAATAGCACACCTAGCATACTCAGCGTTTTTCGCCGAGCCTCCACGGCATTTGTCAGGTTAATGATCGAGCTATGAAGCCGGAGTGCGGGACCGTTGGGGTAGTCGACGACGCCTTTTATATACCTCACATTTTTAGAACTAGTTTGTATTCAGTATGTTGTATATAGTGGGAATACCTTAGATGCTCACTTAGCATATGTATTAGTTTATACTTAGGGTGATGTAGTAGATATCTCGTTCATCACTGTGGTTTATTGTTATCGTTGTTTTATTATTATTTTGTTTCTGCTTCTTTACTCGCATGGGCGAGTAATGACATGTGACACCCAAGTGAGGATTATTATTGTTTAACTTTCGCTGTAAGAAGTTTTCATTATGCTACGAGAGAGATTATTACGAGTTTAATGAGAGGGGTGTTACAATATTACCCAAGACTGGAAGGTCCCGATAGTAGCATAATATCTAAAGGATGCTACCTACATTCAATAGCAATTTAACAGTGAACCTCGCTTAGAAAAGGATAATTTTACAAGGAAATTGAGTTGACTACTAGGCGGCCAACGTAACCCTGTCCGGTTAACAAAGTGAAAGACATTAGCCAGTGCACTTGAAGTAAAGAAAGTATGAAGTAGTCGAAGCTGCATGGCAACGATAAATGTGTGGGAATGAGCATGAGAACAAAGCCAAGGGCAAGGGGAATAAGATTCTCCTCGAATTGAGCAACAAACTAGAAAGGAATATTTTATTTAGGGCAATAAATAGCCGCCCAAACCAAAAATGACAAGGGAACCGTAAAAAAAAACAACCTAGTACAAAAGGATGAAATGAATATACTATAGTTGTCACACACCATATGAATGACTTAGCCTACTTGGCACACTTACTACATCTAGTGCTATGATAATCACCATGCTGATGGCTTAGGCTGCAAGGCACACTTGCTACAGAAGTGCCATAATAACATATCATATCAGAAAGATAGTAATGACACGAAGATAGAGTGCCATGATTGTAATAGGGCTATCGAATTTTATAGAACTTTTATAATCCAAAGAAATAGGAATTACTACTCATTTCAAGAGAATCACAACCCTAAGATTAGAAGGACATTAGACCATGGAAGACAGATGGGTCTAAACGTTGTAAATTATAAGGAACGTGCCCGTTAATGAAGAGTTGGACAAGAATGAATGTTAAACCCCGAATATTACTAACAATCTCAGTCTAGGACTAATAACCTAAAACATAGGAAACCTTGATGTCAAACAATACCGGTAGAACATGCGAGTCGCTAGGACGAGCACGACCACACTTAGGAGATTTATAACACCCAGTGGATGGACCACTGTAATCAAGGATAGTAGAAAACAGGAAAGCACCAAAGGAATTCTTTCAACTTGGACACCTAGAGTGTAGAAAGCCAAGTAACACATAGTGAACCTTAGGAGAAATTGAAACTCATAGGATAGAGCATATCCCACTAAGTGAATAAAGGATGAAACACTTTAATACTAAATGAGATCAGGATAAAGATTCTTATGTCTATCACCGGGAATTTTTGCCAATAACATTCTTCATTGAAGATAATGCTGAGTTGTAGTAAGGAGAGCAAAGAGAATGGATTTGAACGACAACTTACCTTGAGGTAAGTAGACGTCATAACCTTTAAGCACAAGGTTAAGAATGTTGTACCATGAAGTTGTTATGGTTAAACAGAACACAACCCATAAACAATAGCCTTCAATACTAGCCTACCTTATTAGCACCCAAGTATTCTGGGTGCTAGAGTCAATGAAGATCAAATAAATGTTGTAATGAAAGTGCATAACCACCAAAGTGGGTATCAAGTTTAAAGACTGCAGGAACATAAGTCAGTGAAAGCAAGAGTATCGGCATAGACAACCTTTCGAACGAATGATAGTAGAACATCAGTACACTTCGACTCGAAGGTGATTGAGAGCAGGCATTGATAATAACATATCACTCAAGGGGTCTCCCATAAAAAGGAAACACGATGTATCAATCCTTGTCAAGGAGTTCAGAACTACATCAAGAGTTGTAACACAACTAGTTTGAAAATGTTCAGAAAACTAGAAATTCATATCAGAAAGGTGTAAGTAACCTACACATGAGTAAAACCACAAGGTTGTGTAATAGCTCAATACGTAAAGAGGGAAGAAGGGGTTCATTTAAGCCATTAATCAACTAAGAACTTGTAGATACACGGGGTTATAAACCCTCTAATTTATTTTTGGAAATATTGCCAATAAGGCACCAGTAAGAAAGGTGAAACATAATTAGGTCACTGAATCACAAACACCTATTGAAGCAAATAAAAATACATGCATATTGAAAAAGGGATCTATAGACCCTAGGGATTTTCTTGAGGTGTCCCAATGTTTTCTGTAAGAAAGATAGACAACATTCTACCTCACAACAAACACCTAGAACCAAAAGAGCGATAATCGTTAGAAACAGACACTATCAGTAATGAAGCGAGATTTGCACCCTACTATAACCTAGCACCACTGATTCTAGAGAGGCTTTGCTCCTCCGCAAATTGAACTTCAAGTTTGGTTCTTTTGTAGGAGCGGCTAAGAAAGACTGACTTTTTCTCAAGGATTTGATAGCCATAAACTAGCTCTATCGTAGCTTCTGTAAAACTGTCGACACTGCCAGTCATCTATTCTTGCACCCAGCTATGTTGTTTGATTCTAAGATGGTGGGGTATAACTTTTCCTTTTTCATTCTCTGTTTAACAAGTTTTCTGGCTTAGAAAGGAGTGACCTGGCATAAGCATGCTAAAAACTGGTAGATCCCCATGTTTTTTCACTACAATTTTGATATATGGATAGCCTTGAACAGGATGATCTTCAAAGGTTTCTTCCCAGACACTACAAGAAAAAGATGTTTTAGGTACCGATGAATTGCTACTTGTTAATGCCATGAGTTTTGATTGTTCAAACTCTGCTACAGACACAAATGGTTGAGTCTTGAACTGACATATATCGCATGACTTCAAAGGATGTTTTTGATTCAGTCAAAACATCAGTCAACTAGGAAACAAACTAAATAGGATTCAGTCTTTAGTGATTTAAGAAAATGAGGAAAGTTTATAGTCATAGGCGGTCTACCGATTAGGAAGAGATTCTAGTCTTACTTAACTTATCCTTGAGATATTTCATCTTAAAGACAAGATCCTCTAGTTTCCTATATATATCCGGGATGTGGTTATATGAAGGCATACTTTTTTGAGAGAGACAAAAAGGAAATTCTACTTAAGTTCAAAAGTGTTTGCTCCCTTTTTTAGAAGTTCTAGAGTTTTGTGATTCAACAGAGTTGTGTGAGTTTCTTACGAATAACGAGTGTTGTAATCTCTGATTACGTGTTGCTTTATCCTGTTAGAGCTTGTGGGTGTAATTGTTCTTTAACATCGATTAATAGAACGTGATTTTCACTTGATTCAATCTCTGGACTTGGTATTTTCTGGTGTGTCTGTTACTCAGAGTTTTACTACTTTAGCATATACTAATCTAGGGAACTTTCAGTTGGTATCAGAGTAGGTTCCCCTCAGTTCCGGAAGAGAAATCTTCAGGGGTCTCAAAGATGAGTTCCTATAATGTCAAGGCACCGAAGCTCACGCAACTCAACTACGCTTGCTGGTGTGAGCAAATGGGTGATCAACTCATGTCGATTGACTACGATTTATGGGTTGTTGTCACGGAAGGTGATCTAATTCCACATATCGTAGAGGAAGGCGTTACCGTGGCCAAACCAAAAGAAAGTTGGAACAAAAGTGACAAAAAGTTGCTGAGTAAAAGCAAGCAGGCCTTACGGGTAATCGTCTCATCACTGTCGGAAAGTGATCAACAAAAGGTATTGGGGATCAGAATCGTCAAAGAGGTATGGAGCTTCCTGAAGATAGCTTACGAAGGTACAGAGTCAATTAGAAAGGCTAAAGGGAAGCAGTTCAAGAGGAAATTCGACAACTTCAAAATCCAGGAGGGTGAGTAGATTACCCAGACGTCTGAGAAGTTTGAAAAGATTCTTAGTGATCTAAAGGAAGTCAGTGTTATCTTGGACAATCTCACAATAAATGAGAGGTGCTAGGATAGTCTGAGCAAAGACTGGCTTAATTATATCACTCTCTTGGAGGCTACAAAAGACTTATCCAATATGTCCTTGGAGGAGCTGGGCTCTGAACTAATGGTCTATGAAGGGAAGCAGAAAGGAGAGATTTCAACTTCCCAAAACAAAGATCTGGCCTTAAAAGTTCAAAAGAATCCTACGGAAACAAATGAAGACGAAGTGGATGATGATGAAGAAATCACTCTGATATCAAACGGCATCAAGAAATTTTTTGGAGGAAAAAGGAATAATGGAAAAAGATTTTACCGGAATAAGAAAGGTCCCATTATATGTTTCAGGTGTAACAACCCTGACCATGAAGTAAAAAATTGCACACTTTCTCAAAGGGACAACTTTCAGGAATAAGTCAAGAAATTCTCAGAAATTGTAGCGGCTGCATGGGGAGATGACGTCTCGGTAACTGACTCAAAGACTGAAGAAGAAAATCAGATGTGCATGATAGTATTTGTCCACCATAAGAGGATCGGCAAAAGATCAGATTTCTGCATGATGGCAAGAAACAACTGGTGAGAAACTCTTCAAGAAAATGAAGTAAGTCTTAGTCATGTTGAAGAAGCTTTTGATTCCTTGTCTAAGGAACAAATGCTTGATATGTTGACTCTAGCTGTTTCTAATCTAAACTCACAAAAGTTAATGTATGTAGAAAAATTTAAGAACTAGAAAAAAACTTAAAGATTCTATGTTAAACACTGAAAAAATCTCTGAAAAACATGTTGTCTCTTCTGATATAAAGTTTTTTAGTCCTTTAAATCTGTGAATTACCAGTTTGGGCTCAAAGTGAGTTTACCTCTCTTATCGACTGTAATAAATCACTGAGAAAGAAAACTGAGTTACTTACTGATGAGATCTCAATGAAAGATTGTGAGTTGGAACTCACATCATATAAGAATCCTACATGGTATACAAGGAAAGCAAATCTTCCCAGTATGTTGTATAAGGATGGCACAGGTAGAAAAGGCTTAGGGTCTCGTAATTCGAATGTTAAACCTCAGTTTTCTAGATCCCAAGAGGTTTACAGGACAATGCAGGTAAGGTGTAGCTATTGTCGCTGCATTGGGCATCATATTCAAAAATGTTTCAAATTGATGAGAAAACAATCGTCATTCAATTTATCCCACCTGAATAGATGTGAATACGTTACTCATAATAGTGTCGCCTTGAAACCAAGGATCAAGCAAGTCTAGGTTCCAAAAAAATGTCCATTGAATTTGTGATTTCAGGAACTTCTTGAGCCACACACCAAGAACTGGTGGCTCATGGATAGTGGATGCTCCAGGCACATGAGTAGAGATAGATCCAAATTTAGTTCGCTGTCTGAAAATAAAGGAGGCAGTGTTACATTTGGAAACAATGGAAAAGGTAAAATCATTGCAATTGGAGCTGTAGGAGATGGATCCTGTATCGATCAAGTTTGTCTGGTAGAAGGATTGCAGCATGACCTACTGAGCGTTTCTCAAGTGTGTGATAAGGGACCGTCAATTGTAATTTTTGACTCTGAGGGATTTCAAGTCTGAAACAAAGCCACTCATGCACTCTTGCTGCAAGGCACTAGGAATGGAAATCTGTATATGGTTGATGTCAATTCTGAGTTACAAGATGTGTGTTGCCTAACTATAAAAGATGACGATATTCAACTTTGGCATCTACGTTTAGGACATGCACACTATCGTCTCATCAACCATCTTCGACAAAAAGATTTGGTGGTTGGCCTGCCCTCTAAAACGCTAGATACGAGTACTGTTTGCATAGAGTGCGCTCTAAAAAAACAAGTCAAGGATAGTCATTTCTTAAAGAACATTGTTAGCACCTCAATTATTCTAGAACTGCTACACATGGATCTTATGGGCCCCATGCGGGTAGAAAGCAAGTCTGGAAAGAAATACATTCTTGTCATAGTAGATGATTACTCAAGATTCACATGGGTAAAACTTCTCACGACAAAAGACCATACTTTTGATGAGTTCAGAATCCTTGTCACTCAGCTGCAACTGCAAACTGATAAAAAGGTCAAGGGAATCCACACTGATCAAGGAATAGAGTTCCTTAACCAGTTTACCCAGTATTGTACTAACCACGGTATCACAATCACCGGGAGCATAGCCTGAAATATTACCCAATGTAGAGAAATAGGAACCACTGCCCGGGCAAACTCATTGTCCAAATCGCAGGAAATTGCAGGCAATGGCATTTAAATTCGTGCAATCCCGAGGGAGGACATTAACATCAGTATGCCCAAGATAAGACACTCAAGTGAGGTAGGCAGTTTATCCCTAGTAACCACTTGCTTATCCCGATGGGATCGCCGCTGATGGTTCTGAACCTCGGGATCATTAACAATTAAATTCAAATAATATTGCTTAGCCCGACGCGCATGCAACAACTGATTCTCTCTATCCTCTTTCGTCGGTAAAAGAGTCAAAATGGGTACATTTAGGAACCGTCTAATTCAGGAAGCATCGACCCTAATGTCCTTGCCCTTAACCAATGATATGATTGTGCCACCATCCTCACTTACCGTGGCATTTGCATAAAACAAATTAACCAATCTCGGGTAATATTTACCACCCCGGTTCAGTAGACACAACCAATTTCGGTCCCCAAACAGTCATTCTAAATCATATTCTGCAATTAGAGAAAGGACAAACTGACCTTTCTGCAATAATCTTACGCTCTCGCGCATGGAACCATTGTGCAGCGGCCTCGGAGACGAATTCAAAGTGGTCCGTCTCACGCACCCGTAGTGGCGAAGCATTCGAACATGATGATGCTACAGTGGTGGAAGTACGACGGGCACGTTTTGGAGCCACCAGGAGTAGCTGAATTTGAGAAAATTGTAGTCGGAGCGACTGGGGCGATGGAGGTTTGGTCGAAGTGGCGAACTGGGTGGATGTATAGCTGGGTGAGGTGGGGGCTGGGATGAATGTGGTGGGGGCTGAAGATGAAGCAGTGGACGGCGGAAGTGGTGGTTGTTGGGGTGGTGATGGGAAACGGAGGTAGAGCTGGGTGATAGGAGGGATAGGCTGAATGTGGTGGTGGCAGGAGATGAAGCAGTGGACAGTGGAAGTGGTGGTTGTTGGGGTGGCAACGGGAAACGGAGGTGGACCTGGGTGAGATTGGTGGTAAACGGTGACGGGCAGGAGAGTTGGTTGACAGTTGAAAATGCAGGCTAGGGTTATAGAATTGGGGAAAGTGGGTGACAGGAAGAAGATTGAAGACGACGCAGGCGGGTTTTTATTTTTTCAGAGCTGCAATTGGTCCAGAACTTAGGTCTTGGATGAGGTCCCGGACACTTGATAAAATAGTTCGAGAATATGCAAAGCTTTTGGTCTAGGCCTTTAGGTATGGATAAGGTCCCGGACCAGCTTGAATTTTCCGCCGAAAGTCTGTTGTACATGGGTCCGGGACTTAGGTTCTGTAAAAGGTTCTAGACCATGTTAAAATATTGGCCTGAAAGTTATGTGCTTCTTTGGTCCGGGACTTAGGATCCGTATAAGGTCCCGGACCACTTCCAAATTATGGCTGAAACATCTGATTCTGATTGGTCCGGGACTTAGGACCTTGACAAGGTCCTGGACCAGCTTGAAAAATCTTCCTCAGGACTTCCTCCTTGCACTACGCAACACAACTCTTTGCATCTTCTACAAACTAATAAACCAAACCATGAAAAACAAACTAAAATAAAAATTTGAACATTTAAAAGTAATAAACAAGCAAAAAAATAGAACAAAAAAGAAAGAACATGAAAGAAAATTGGGTTGCCTCCCAACTAGTTGCCCGTCTTTTTGGTCTTTGGCTAGACCTTACAACTGCTATTCATTATGAAGGGTCATGAACAGTGATCACCGAATGAACCTCGGCGATGTCACTACTCAGATAATGCTTCAGCTAAGACCCATTGACTTTGAAGGCCTCCCCTTCTGTGTTGACTAAGCCGATGACTCCATAAGGTGAGATGCTCATCACTGTGAATGGGCCGGACCAACAAGACTTTAATTTTCTTGGAAATAGTTTCAAGCGGGAGTTGAATAGCAGGACCTTATCCCCAACATGAAACTCTCTCTTGACCAGTAGTTTATCATGCCATCTCTTTGTCCTATACTTGTAAATCTTAGCATTCTCATAAGCCTCCTCTCTAAATTCTTCCAAATTGCACAACTGCAATTTGTGCTTCTCACCAGCCTTTTGTAGATCAAAATTTAATGCCTTAATAGACCAAAAAGACTTATGCTCCAACTCTATAGGTAAGTGACAAGCCTTTCCATAGACCAACTTGTATGGAGACATCCCTAAGGGCGTTTTGAATGCAGTGCGATATGCCCACAAGGCATCATCGAGCTTTAAATACCAATCTCGTTTGGAAGATGTGACAGATTTCTGGATAATCCACTTAATTTCTCTGTTTGTTATCTCAGCCTTGTTAGTTGGTAGATGATATGGCAAGGAAACCTTGTGCCTTACTCCGTACTTCTGTAGAAGACCTTCAAACTGCTTGTTGCAAAAGTGGGTACCTGCATCACTAATAATTGCTCGTGGAATGCTAAAACTATGGAATATATTCTTCTTCAAGAACTTCAGCGCCGCTCTTACATCATTGGTAGGTGTGTTATCGCTTCAGCCCACTTTGTAACATAATTTACCGCTACTAGAATGTAGAGGTTGGCCTGAGATGATGGAAACGGTCCCATGAAATCAGTGCCCCAAAGATCGAATGGCTCAACTTCCAAAATAGAGTTCAAAGGCATCTCGTGGCATCTAGATAAATTTCCCTACCTTTGACACTGGTCACATGTGGACATAAACTAATAACAATCCTTATTCAAGGTTTTCCAAAAGAAACCAGCCTCCAAAACTTTCGCGGCTGTCCTAGCGGGACCAAAATGACCTCCTGCTTCTCTAGAGTGACAATGTGAAAGGATGTCTCTAATTTCAGCCTCAGAAACACACCTACAAATTCTCCCGTATGCATATACCTTGAATAGAAAGGGATCGTCCCAACGATAGTGCTTAACAGTGGAGAAGAACTTCTTCCTCTACTGATATGTCAATTCCGGAGGAACCACTCCCTTAGCTAAAAAGTTTACAATATCAGTATACCAAAGATCCGTTGAACAACCAACCATGTAGACATACTCATTAGGGAAATACTTATTGATTGGTTTACCATCGTTTGGAACTTCTATGCGGGATAAATGATTAACCATGTCGTTCTACGCTCCAGGTTTGTCTCTGATTTCAATGTCAAATTCCTGCAAAAGCAAAATCCATCTAATGAAACTAGGTTTAACATCAACCTTTTCAAAGAGATACCTGAGAGCGGAGTGGTCGGTGTGCACAATGACTCTGCTTTCAATGATATAAGGTCGAAACTTGTCACAAGCAAAGAGAATTGCCAACAACTCCTTCTCTGTGGTAGCATAGTTTTTCTAGTGCATCATTCATGGTCTTACTGGCATAATAGACTATCTTCAAAACTCTGTCATACCTCTGACCCAAAGCTTCTCCCAAAGCGTAATCACTAGCGTCACACATAATCTCGAAAGGCAATGACCAGTCAGGAGCAACAATCACAGGAGTAGACACCAGTTTGGCCTTCAGTAAATTAAATGCTTCTAAACACTCCTTTGTAAACTTTAATTTAGCATCCTTTACTAGAAAATCACAAAGAGGCTTAGAGATCTTAGAAAAATCCTTAACAAAATGTCTATAAAAACCTGCGTGACCGAGGAAACTCCAGACATCGTTCACCGATGATGGTGGTGGAAGTTACTCTATCACCTCGACCTTTTCCTTGTCCACCTCAATCCCCTTCTTAGAAATTTTGTATCCTAGCACGATGCCTTCTTGCACCATGAAGTTGCACTTCTCCCAATTAACAACCAAGTTAGTTTCCCTGCACCTGGCTAAGATTAAATCAAAGTCTTTCAAACAAGAATCGAAACTCAGTCCAAACACAGAAAAATCATCCTTAAAAATTTCAATGCGTTTTTCAATAAAATGAGCAAAAACAGTAGTCATGCACCGCTGAAAAGTAGCTGGTGTGTTACATAACCTGAAAGGCATGCGCCGATACGCATAAGTACCATAGGGACAAGTAAAAGTGGTTTTCTCCCGATCTTCCTTAGCAATTGGAATCTGAAAATAACCGGAGTAACCATTAAGAAAGCAATAGTACTCTTGTCTTGCAAGTCTTTCCAACATCTGATCAATAAAGGGAAGGGGAAAATGGTTTTTCCTAGTGGCCGCATTCAATTTTTGATAATAAATACAAACTCTATGCCCAGTGACCATACGTTGAGGAACTAACTCACCCTTATCATTAGGTACCATAGTTAAACCTCCCTTCTTAGGTACTACCTGTGTAGGACTTACCCATTCACTGTCTGAAATTGGATAGATAATACCTGCATCCAAGAGCTTGATGACTTCCTTCTTGACTACCTTCTTCATGTTCGGGTTCAACCTTCACTGGGGTTGAATCAACAGCTTGTAATTCTCCTCAAGATAAATGCGATGAGTGCAGAAAGTGGGAGCAATGCCTTTGATGTCAGCGATAGACCATCCTAACACCTCTTTGTTCCTCTTGAGAATCTGGAGCAGAGCTTCCTCCTGTTCATCTGTCAAAGCATTAGAAATAATAACAGGCAAATCTGATGGAGAAACTAAGAAAGCATATTTAAGATGACTGGGAAGAGGTTTCAATTCAAGAGAAGATGGTGATTCCACAGAAGGTGCAAGCGTCTTTGGAACTCGGTCCAACTGTTCCTCCTCAATTCTAAATTTTTTTTGATATGGCCTCCCAGCAGAGAGCTGAAATGCTGTGGCAGACACCTCAGGATCATCATGAGTGTTATCTATGGAATCTACCAAACACTTCTCCAATGCATCAAGCTCCATTGGGTTGTATGAATAATCTGCATCAAAGTGTCAATACAATCCATACTAAAACAAGCACGAACATCAGAAGGGTGTGTACTAGCCTTGGTCATGTCAAACACTAACTGCACATCATGCAACCTTAGAATTATCTTACCCCCTTCAACATCAATGAGGGTCCTCACTGTTAGCTTGCATGGCTGACCTAGAATTACTGGCACTACTTTATCTTCCTCCATGTCTAAAATAACAAAATCAGCAGGGAAGACAAAAGTACCAACTGAAACAACTAAATATCTTACCACCCCTTTCGGCAAGATGATCTATCTATATGCCAATTGCAAAGTAATTCTAGTAGGTTCACATTCCCCTAAGCCAAGCTTTAGATACATAGACAAGGGCATCAAATTAATGCTAGCACCTAAATCGCACAACCCCTTACCGTAGTTCACGTTACCTATCACTCAAGGTATGACTGGTGTACCTGGATCATCAAGCTTAGGTGGCAACTTCTTTGAAAGAATAGCTGAGAAACTTTTAGAGAGCTGCACAGTGTCTTTTTCTACCAAGAACCTTCTGTTGGACAGGATGTCCTTCATAAACTTTACATACATCGGCATCTGTTTCAAAGCATCGAAAAAAGGAATGTTAATTGTCAGCTTTTTGAAAATACTTAGGAACTTACCGAATTGGTCATCCAAGTCTCTCTTCTTCAACCGGTTTGGAAAAGGAACCTGTATCTCAGCAACTGCACGTCATGGAGGTGGTAAAGAAGTATAAGCCTTGCTAACCGTAACACCCTCCTCAGCTGGCTTCTCCTAAGACTTCACAAGATCAGCAGTCGCACTCTGTTCATCATCAAGATGAGTGGCCTTAGCTTCAGGGACCACCAGATCAAACTGCTTACCACTTCTTAAAGTGATTGCTTTGGCATGCTCCCTCGAATTCTGCTCTGGCTGGCTAGGCAAGGAGCCCAAAGGACGCTAAGCTAATTGTTGTGATATCTGAGAAAGCTTTGTCTTGATGTTCCTATTAAAGGTTCTTTGATCATTGTTGAAGGTCATCTGCTCTTGATTGAATGTTTCTAGCTCAGAAAATTTCTTTGTGTTCACAGTGATGAAATCATTCATTCTGGCCAAAAACTTCTTCAATACTCAAGGATGTTCCAGGACCTGAATTCTATACTTGCTGATTCTTCAGTGGCTTCTGGTAGGATTGATTATACTCCTGTGGCGGTCTCTGATTGAAGTTGCTGTTACCACTAGCTTGGTAACGGTTCTGTTGTTGTGCGTGGTAACCTGAATTCCCTTGGTTGCCAAAGTAATTACCTTGTTTGTTAACTACCTAATTTGTTGCTTCTTTTTGTGGCAGAGCACACTGACACATGTTAGAATTCCTTCTGTAAAACTCACAAAGAGAATAGGACTCAGGAACAGCTGCTGCATTTGACTATGGGTTAAATACTGCACACATCTGCTCAAATTGCTTCGACATCGCTTCTATCTTAGCAGTGAGGAATATGTTCGAATAAACCTCATAAACAACAGCAGTCTTCTTGGGTGCAGCCTTCCCAGAGCTTGTACCTCCCCATTGGTTAGCTGCAGTAGTAATGGTCTCCAATAACTTCTTGATTCTAGCAATTGGCAGCTCCATAAGACTTCCCCCAGCGCAAGTATCTACCAATAAATGGCTCGAGGGATCCAAGTCTTTGTAAAAAGACTGTTGTACTACCTCTTCACCTAAACCATGGTGTGGTACTCTTCACACTATCCCTTTAAAATGCTCCTAAGCCTCAGATAATGTCTCACCAGCGAATTGCTTAAAATTAGTGATTGCTCCTCTCATGGTCAGCATTCGAGAAGGAGGAAAATACTTCACTAAGAATGCATTGGCTAACTCTGTCTAGGTGGTAATGTTGTCAGGTGCCAATGAGTGTAGCCACTCAACAGCTCTATCCCTTAGGGAAAATGGGAAAAGAGTAAGTCTAGCATCCTCCTAAGAAGCTGGTGTAAAACATGCTCCTACCAATCTCAGGAAAGTGGTGAGATGGACATTGGGATCTTCAGTGACTGTCCCACTGAATTGAGGCGCATTCATAACCATTGTCACATAATGTGTCTTGAATTGCCACTGCACTCCTACTGATAACGTAGGAATTACTATCGGTGAAACAAGTCCCTCGACACTCGGGCGGGTGTATTCCTTCATTTGTCTCTTCTGATTATAATTGTCATCACCCATGTTAACTCCTGGTTGAACCAGAACCTCTTTGGTAATAAGTGGCTCAGTAACCTTCTACTCAACTGCTAAATCCAGATTCAACCCTTGACGAATTTGCCTTGTTAATCAATCAATCTCGAGGTTGAGTTCAAATTCGGGTTCATCTGCAGATCGAGTTGTAACCATAAACAAAAATGAGCTAACTAAGAGTAAATTAGCGTAATTATAAAAGTAAAATCAATTAGATTAAACTAACAGGAACCAGAAATAAATATAAGAAGTAAATCGCACAATGTTAAACAAAATAAAATCAAATATAATAAAAATCCTGGTAAACAAAGAGAATATACTCAGAATAAAGTCCTGAAAATAGAATCAGAAAACAAATCTAATAGATAAAAGAAGACTGAAATAAAATCAAACTAAAGTTAAAATTAAAATTAAATGAAACGAAAAGTAAGTCAAAACTAAATAAAATAAAACAAAAATAAAGATAAACCTAAATAACTGTGCCTCCCCAGCAATAGCACCAAAAACTTGATGGGGTAAAACCTAACGACAAGTGTATCCGGTCGATTCTAACAAGTTTTAATCTTAGAGTATTCCTGTGGGCCTCGATTTTAAACCCTATCCTATGTTGATTAAAGCTGATTAGGACTTAACCGGGTTTTAGGTCCACTTATAACCTAAGATTAATAACTATGTCATATAACAATAATTATTAAAACCCAAGCTAGCTCACTGGAACCTATTATGAGTCGCCACCTAATTTTAACCTAGAGTAAATTAGGAAAGGTAGAGTTCGGGTTCGGGGGCTTGATATTCGACTTAATGAGGGTTCAAATTACTTTCATTACCCTTCCTAGGTCGTTTTTCCTCTACTTGGTTTATTTACGGCTTTCTACAAAGCTGTTTTTAACCTAGGGGCGCGCTTCTGCTTTTTTTATTTTTTAGTGTTTTTTGACAGAAAATTAAAGTGAAATTAAAAGCTACCTAAACTAGGGTTTCGGAGGCAGAATTAGGTCAAATTTTTATTACATCCGTAGCCACGGACCTAATGTCCGAGACCACGCGGACCCCAATTGAATTAAATGATTTTGAAAACAGAACAAAAATAAAAACACAAACTTGAAAGGTCCGGGGCCACGGACAGGGTGTCCGTGGGCCCGGACATGTATTGACGGAAACCCTAAAACTTGAAAAATTGAAAAATATAAAATCCCGCCACCGTCCGTGGGTGTCCGTGGTCACGGACAACCCGTCCGTGGTCCCGGACAATGAGTCCGAGGTCACGGACAGCCCACGGACAGTGGGTTTTTGATGGTTCCCGAAGGTGTTTTGAGCTCACATTTTATGGGTGTGTAGCCTGAAAGATTATAAACACGTTAGCAATTGAAAGAACTCAATTTGAAATCAAAATTAATACGAAACTTAGCAAACAAGTAACAAGGCAATATCAAAAATAATTAGCGATAGAGAAGCGAAAAAGAGTTAGTTTGAGCCCAAATTTTGAGGCAAGACAGATAATATCGTAGAGAATTAGGAAAGTGGAATTTCTACCTGTTTTACCTTCAGATTCACAATGATTCTTCACACCGGGATTCGTCGAGTGCTCCGTTGATGGCAGACCCGAAAGGCTTTCGAACCAAGCTTCTGGTTGTTGGTTTTTCTTGCTGTTATTCACGTTTTGGTGGTGTGTTTGTGGGGTTTTGATGATTATTGGTGCTTTAGGGATTGGAAAACGAGTTTAGATGGTGATTTCGGGGGATTTTTGGTATGATTCGGGTGGCCGGGTGTTGGAAAACGTGAGAGAGAGAGAGAGAGAGAGAGAGAGATGAGGTGTGTTCTGACTCCCTAGGGTTATTGAGCTTGTGAGATTATGATTTTATCAAAAAAAACCTATCGCCTTATATAGACCTTCTTAAAGATAAAGAAAATCTAGTAAAAGTAAGATTTTTTGATATTTTAATTAAATGACTTCCCATTGGAGTTTTGCTGTGAAATTTTAACCACATATCAAGGATGGTAATTATGAATTTTCTGAAGTGGAATCGAATTTTTTAAATGTTGGAATATTTTTAAATTGAATTTCTCGTCAGAATTTGTCAGAAAATGCTAGAAAATTATTAGAAATTCGAAAAATCAAATTTCCAACGCCATTATGCTTAGAATGTCATCCTCTATCATGGGTTAAAATATCAAAGCATTTCAAGCTGATTTGGGCATCTTTTGGAGGAGAGAGAAAGCCTATAGGAGGTCTCGGGAGCCTTAAGAATTACGAAAACGCCTATGACAATGACGAAACTGCTCCTCATGCCCGGAATGCGCCGAACGAGCCAGAATCTCTCATTACTCGATTAAATGCCCCTCACAACACCAAAACCTCGTAGACCCTAACCAGGGGGGTCAAAATTTTGGGTATAACAAATTGCCCCCCGTCAACTGGACTTTGTAATGATGTGAAAAGTCTGGTTGATGCTTGAGTGACGCCCCACAATTTTAGATTCCACTGGATTCTCCGTGTTGTGCGAAACCGCATTGACCACGTCAGCTATTCGGAGGCGCTGACTACCTAAGCAACAAAACGTCGTTGAGCTGTACTAAGGCGCTGACTACCTATAAGTGAAAATGTGTCAGGCTATTCTAAGGCGCTGACTACCTAAGCAACAAAACGTCGTCGAGCTGTTCTAAGGCGCTGACTACCTATAAGTGAAAATGTGTCAGGCTATTCTAAGGCGCTGACTACCTAGGTGACGAGAATGAAATAATGTCAAGCGGTTCTAAGGTGTTAACTACCTATAATACATGAAATGATGTCAAACTATTCTAAGGTGATGACTACCTGTAATAAATGAAACGATGCAATGTCAAACGATTCTAAGGCGTTGACTACCTAGGATGTGAAAACTGTGTGCAGATGCAAGAATGCTGAAATGCTAACGATGCTAATGATGCTGATGCTGATGATGATGCTGATGATGCTCGGATGCTTCTGGGGACCGAAACCCGTGCCAATGCTCCTGGCTGGACCCAATGTGGACTTATTGCCATCGCCCCCCAAGCGGTGTGCAGGGATAACTCCTGCTAAAAACCCTGGGAACTTATTGCCTTTGCCCACCATTCGTTGATCCCAAAAATAAGTTGACATCACAAAAGGAGGATTTATTGCCATCACCTCGCCAACTTTCTGTCACCAGGTCTTGTGACGCACCTGGATAATGCAACTAGGTCTTATGACGAGCCTATATGAATGAGATGAATGCAATGTGTTTGATGAGAGTGGGTAAGCTAAAAGGTAATGCTAGGTCTTACTACGAGCCTAAGGAAATGCAACTAGGTCTTATGACGAGCCTAAAGGACGGTTCTAGGTCTTATGATGAGCCTAAGGAAGGATCTAGGTCTTATGACGGGCCTAAGGATGGTTCTAGGTCTTATGACGAGCCTAAGGAAGGATCTAGGCCTTATGACGGGCCTAAGGATGGTTCTAGGTCTTATGACGAGCCTAAGGAAGGATCTAGGTCTTATGACGGGCCTAAGGATGGTTCTAGGTCTTATGACGAGCCTAAGGAAGGATCTAGGTCTTATGACGGGCCTAAGGATGGTTCTAGGTCTTATGACGAGCCTAAGGAAGGATCTAGGTCTTATGACGGGCCTAAGGATGGTTCTAGGTCTTATGACGAGCCTAAGGAAGGATCTAGGTCTTATGACGGGCCTAAGGAGGATCTAGGTCTTATGAGGCTAAGGAGGATCTAGGTCTTATGACGGGCCTAAGGAGGTCTAGGTCTTATGACGAGCCTAAGGAAGGATCTAGGTCTTATGACGGGCCTAAGGATGGATCTAGGTCTTATGACGGGCCTAAGGGGTTCTAGTCTTAGGAGAGCTAGGGAAGGTTCTAGGTCTTATGACGAGCCTAAGGAAGGATCTAGGTCTTATGACGGGCCTAAGGATGGATCTAGGTCTTATGACGGGCCTAAGGATGGTTCTAGGTCTTACGACGAGCCTAGGGAAGGATCTAAGCGAAAATGTGGTGCATGATGAATGTAGAAGGACTAAGGCTTATGACAAACCTGGAGATGGTAAGGCTCATGACGGGCCTGTGGGTGTTTAAATGTGAAGGAAGGGCTTAGGTCGGGCCTGAGGATGTTTGAAAGTGGAGGAAGGGCTTAGGACGGGCCTGAGTGATGTGAGAGGGTTTTTAAACCTTTGGGTTTCGGGTTTTTGGGCCTCTATCGGTGTCGTTGTTGCAATTGTTGGGACCAACAATTGCCCCCAGTATTTTTCCTTAAGGTGATCTGAGTTTTCAGGGCTTCATGGCAATCGAACGGAACGATCGATTACCCCCAGTATTTTCTTTGATTAATTGCGCAAGAACAAATCTCATCCGCACAAGGTCAAGGTTTACTTTGATGTGGTGCCTTCTATCCTACACTCAAAGTGTTTAATGTTTGCACTCGTGCCCTCCTTTTGGTAAGACATCTCAACCATTGAATTTGACATTTGTTAGATTTACGCGTTCAACCTGTACTTTCACGTGATTAGATACACAACTACTAAGTCGGAAGTCTTTTAGGCTTATAACGCGGCCATGGGGTGTAATGAAAGACAATGGGACGATGGAGGAATGTTCAGGATATGTGGGGCTATAAGGGTGACCAAAGCTGCATCTTGCACCTTCTCCCGGACTTGCTTTCTTTGTCTTGAAGTCGTTTGGCTACTTCGTGATGAATTCGCTTGCGAGCTTGGAACTAGGGACTTTTGGTTTGTTCCTTGCACCTTTTCTTTTTTCTGATTTTGGATTACTTCGAGGCTTTTCAGGTTTGCCTTTCTCTTTTCCTTCGGGGTTCTTGTGTTTCCCGGTTTTGAACTTTGAGAGCTGTTTTTGATGTTAGCTCATTTGGATCCTGTGCCGCGTCGGGACCATTTGCGGATCGCTTCGTCATGCTGGTAACAGTTTCGCTTCTTTGGACTTGTGAAGTTGCTGTTCGGAAGTCGGGCTCCTTGCTTCCTTTGGTCACCGGGTCGGTTGTTCATCATTGGCTGGCTTGTTTATGGAGTCTGTAGTGTTGTAAAAGAGGATGTACATGAAAAGCTCAGTGGGGGTGCCTAGGGTTAATGTCAGGGTTCACAAGCTTTTTGGCTGTGTGGTGCTGTACCTAGGTGCTTCGTCATCCCTAATAGTTGTGTATCCGTTCTTTGTTACTTTTCATAGGTCTAAGCGTAAATTTACAAATTATCTCCTTCGGTTGGAGTCATGCCGTTTTCCTTACCTTTGAATGCGACCTCTCTGGAGTCGTGTAAAAATGACACGCTCGTTCTTTCTTGGTTTTACCACTCAAGACACTCTCACGCAATGTTCGCTCAAAGACTTGTTCACGCGCTTAAAGAAATAATCATCTTCGGTCTTAAACTCAGATTGCCCCCAGTATTGTTGTGGGGTTTATTTAACAAACCTCTGAATGCCCAAGTTATTTAGGGAGGGTGATTGCATGTGTGACGGTAAACGATGGTGGTGAGTGGTGATGGGGTGATTGCTGAATGATTTATTTTTGTTCTTTTGGCGGCAGTAGTCTTGGTTTAAGCTTTGGTGAAGTGGTGGAAATGATGGGATGCTGTGTGGTGACCGTAATGGAGTTGGTGAATGCTTGGATGGGAAAGTGATTTTGTACAAGAGGCCTCGCGAAAAACAAAGGTTTTTTCCTTTATATGCTTGCATACATGCTTTATGAGGGAGAGAGTTTTCCCCTTTTCTTTTCTTCCTCTTCTTTTCTTTTTTTAGCACATGAACGAATGTATAAACATTAAAACATGAACAAAGAAGAAATTTTATTGATAACCAAAAGAAGTAACAATGACATTGAGTACCAACCAAATGGAAAAGAACAACTAAACTAACTATGGTAAGAAAGAAACTATGTAAAACAACCAATGGAAAATAACAATGGCTCCTAATGACCCCAAAACGGGAAGTAAATGGCTAACTACCCCTAACCTACGACCTATTCTTCAAGGAACATCCAATCGGGCATCGCTTCCTCCTCTACCACTTACCGTATCCTGTAAACATGGAGAACATGAGCATATGAGCAAAGATGATAGTTCAATTGCTGAAATGAAAGATGGGTCCATTAACGCACCGAGTCCTTGACGACCAGGATTCGCTGCCGGAGACAGGACGTCTGGGATTCCCTGAAGATCCTTGCCAAGACCCTTACCCTCTTGATAACCATACTTCTCCATGATAACCTTCCCTGGAGCAACTTTAAGTTTCTGAAGAGAAGTTGGGTCAGATTGCTCTGGTACAACGCTGAACCTGTTTAGATGGGACGAACCCTCCTCTTCAACCATGCAAACAGGCAACTCCTTCTGATGCGGTTCCCCCCTAACGACATGAACCTTCCCGTCTCTTTTGAACTTCAAACACTGATGCACCGTAGAAGGGACGGCCTTCAAATCTTGAAGGAAATCCCGTCCCAGAATCAGATTGAAAGAATGGGGAATTTACAGAACCAAGAACTTCACTGGATGAATAACCGTCCCAAACTTGAGTGGAAGATCCAGTAGGCCGAAGACATGCCTTGGGTTGTCGTCATACCCTCGTAACACTATTTGGCAAGACTCAAACTTGTCGTAACCCATACCCTCTACCACTTTCAGAGGACAGATGCTGACGTCTGCTCCTATGTCAATGAGGACCTTTGGCACCTTGAAGGCCCCGCACCAAACAGTAATATATAATGCTTTTCCCGAGTGTTCGGAGATCTCGCTATCGTGAAAACTGATCTCCTCTTCCTGCTTTTGCCAAAGAGCCGCGACCATCCTTTCCGGGGCTAAACTTTCCTCTGGCCCGCCCAAATGTTTGGCAATGGCCCGTCTGTGCTCTGGTGAGATCGTAAGCAAAGACCAGATTGCCATGGGGATGGTTGTTGCCTTCAGCTTTTGAAGCAATTCTCATTCACCTGGGATTTCTTCAGCCACCGGGGGAGACAACATTCGCTCTTCCCCTTGCGACGGCTTTTCAGGTGATCCGTAGTGCCTGCCCGACCGGGTAATGTGAGCATTTGCTGGAATAAAGCTAACCGTGGATGTGGGCTTCCGTCCTGCCCCTCGTGTCGGCTTTTTGTCATCCTAGAAAACAGTAAAGGCGGCACACTGAAGTTCGGATTCTGAAGTCTCGAGGTCATCCAAACGCTGATATCCCTGATCGATGAGGTCCTGGATCCGGTGTCTCAGCACTTTGCAATCATTGGTATCATGCCCCACTAGCTGATGGTACCTGCAAAATTGACTAAGCCTACTCCCCTTTCGTGTCTCTCCATGGCGAGGAATGAGCGGTCGTATTAGCCCTTCGTCCTGCAGCTCCTCAAAGGCTTGGCTTAAGGGACAACCGATGGGTGTGAATTCCCTTTTGGCTTTGTGGGGACGCTCCGGTACTGGGGTTGCAATCTGGATTATTCCTTCTTTGGCCAATAACAAAATTTTAGACTTCAAATTACGACAATTATCCATGGAGTGGCCCGTGAGTAGGTGGAAACGACAGAACTGCTCGGGATATGCCCCTAGATGCTGCCCGCGGAACCGCGGGGCTTTGAGTTGGACTAACCTCCACCGTAGAAGTACTCTCAGAATCTGACTCTGCAGTTGCTGCAGATCTACAATGGGCACCTGTGCGGCCTGCTCTTGTTGCGGTTCCTGGTTCTCCGGTGACTTCACCCCGTCTTCATTGGGGGCCAGATCTAAAGGGATGATTTCCCCGAGAGTATGAATGAGAGCTCTCGCTTCCCTTGCAGCCGACACAAATCCTGAGCTTAGCTCTTCCAAGGCACTCCTGTGGATAAATTCTAATTCGGCTAGTTTCCCTATCAAGTCCACAAGCTCAGTGAGCTGAGTACTTCGATCATTAACTCCAGACGACATCCTAGCTGCGAAGGGTGCTGCCTGTTTTAAACAAGAGGATAAGTTAGCATTGCGGGAGTGAGACTGGGACTAAACTTAGAAACACAGGCCGAAAATTAGTGCGCTGCAATGAATACCGGACCCTAAAATTTTGGAAGAGTCTGCCCAGGACTAAACTTTTGGGTTGTAGGTTTCGTTGGTCTTACGAGTGGGTATTACAAGAATCAGGCTTGTAACAAGAATCAGCTAAGTATTTTTTTTTTCTTGGGGTGATAGAAGTATTTGGACTATCAGAACCCTTTAAATGTTTCGTCTGGGCTAGAAGAGATTGAAGGACTGATACAGATACTGGGCCTGAGGCCCAGGAGAAAAAGAACATATGCATAGAAGTCTTTCATAAGGAGGTGATGCAAATGTCCTCACAAAATGACTCAGTCCAACGGTTTACGGATCGATCCGGAGAGGGTGGGGCGGGCGCGGGCCAGGTCACCACAAAGGAATAGGGCTTGCACGCTTTCCTTGGGCTTCCCCACTTTTTACATCACCTAAAGGTGTGCGTCTACGGTCGGGTCTTTGACTGACCAAACAATGGGCTAGGTAAGGGTACTGCTAGGAAAATGCTTGGGGCTAAAGCCCAGGTATTAAGGGGGTGTGGTTAGACGACCCTCCTCTTTTCCCCCACTTATTCACATCACCTAAAAGGTGTGAGTCCCTGACAGGGGACCCGCAAGCGGGTCCCGGGGTGAAATTGGTTTGCGTGGACCCTCACTCTATATGATGCAAGGGTGCAAAAATTAAAGCGCGCACAAAAGTAAATAAACAATGTAATAAAAGCTATAAATAAACATTTTTCAAGTTAAGCCCTCTTTCTTAAATTAAACAGGTTAATATTAAGAATTTTGTCCCAGCAGAGTCGCCAGTCTGTGGGCCTCGATTTTAAACCCTTCCTATGTTGATGTAAAGCTGATTAAGACTTAACCGGGTTTTAGGTCCACTTATAACCTAAGATTAATAACTATGTCATATAACAATAATTATTAAAACCTAAGCTAGCTCACTAGAACCTATTATGAGTCGCCACCTAATTTTAACCTAGAGTAAATTAGGAAAGGTAGAGTTCGGGTTCACGGGCTTGATATTCGACTTAATTAGGTTCAAATTACTTTCATTACCCTTCCTAGGTCGTTTTTTCCTTACCTGGTTTATTTACGGCTTTCTACAAAGTTGTTTTAACCTAGGGACGCGCTTCTGTTTTTTTTTATTTTTTAGTGTTTTTTGACAGACAATTAAAGTGAAATTAAAAGCTACCTAAACTAGGGTTTCGGAGGTAGAATTATGTCAAATTTTTATTACGTCCGTAGCCACGGACCTAATGTCCGAGACCACGGACCCCAATTGAATTAAATGATTTCGAAAACGAACAAAATAAAACGCAAACTTGAAAGGTCCGGGCCACGGACAGGGTGTCCGTGGGCCCAGACATGTATTGACGGAGGAACCCTAAAATTGAAAAATTGAAAAATATAAAATCCCGCCATCGTCAGTGTGGTGTCCGTGGTCACGGACAACCCGTCCGGGTCCCGGACAATGAGTCGGGTCACGGACAGCCCACGGCAGTGGGTTTTTTTGATGGTTCCCGAAGTGTTTTGTGCTCAAATTTTATGGGTGTGTAGCCTGAAAGATTATAAACATGTTAGCAATTGAAAGAACTCAATTTGAAATCAAAATTAATACGAAACTTGCAAACAAGTAACTAGGTAGTAGCAAAAACAATTAGCGATACAGAAGCGAAAAAGAGTTAGTTTGGGCCCAAATTTTGAGGCAAGACAGATAATATCGTAGAGAATTAGGAAAGTGGAATTTCTACATGTTTTACCTTCGGATTCACAATGATTCTTCACACCGGGATTCATCGAGTGCTCCGTTGATGGCAGACCCGAAAGGCTGTCGAACCAAGCTTCTGGTTGTTGGTTGTTCTTGCTGTTCTTCACGTTTTGGTGGTGTTTTTGTGGGGTTTGATGATTATTGGTGCTTTGGGGATTGGAAAACGAGTTTAGATGGTGATTTCGGGGGATTTTCGGTATGATTCGGGTGGCCGGGTGTTGGAAAACGTGAGAGAGAGAGGAGGTTGTGCTTTCTGACTCCCTAGAGTTCTTGAGCTTGTGAGATTCTGATTTTATCAAAAAAACCTATCCCCCTATATAGACCTTCTTAAAGATAAAGAAAATCTAGTAAAAGTAAGATTTTTTGATATTTTAATTAAATGACTTCCCAAAGGAATTTTGCTGTGAAATTTTAACCACATGTCAAGGATGGCAATTATGAATTTTCTGAAGTGGAATCGATTTTTTTAAATGTTGGAATATTTTTAAATTGAATTTCTCGTCAGATTCAGTCAGAAATTGCTACAAAATTATTTGAAATTCGAAAAATCAAAATTCCAACGCCATTATGCTTAGAATGTCATCCTCTATCACGGGTTAAAATATCAAAGAATTTCAAGCTGATTTGGGCATATTTTGGAGGAGAGAGAAAGCCTATAGGAGGTCTCAAGAGCCTTAAGAATTACGAAAACGCCCCTGACAATGACGAAACTGCTCCTCATGCCCCGGAATGCGCCGAATGAGCCAGAATCTCTCATTACTCGATTAAATGCCCCTCACAACACCAAAACCTCGTAGACCCTAACCAGAGGGGGTCAAAATTTTGGGTATAACAATTCCCTAAGTATTAAACCAGAGGAGGCAATGTCTAGTTTAATCTTTACTAAACTAATAAAATTAGAAAGAGTAAATAACGTATGAATAACAGGAAATTGGGGGTTTTGGTTTGTGGAAATAAATGCTGTAAAAAGATTAAGGAACAGTAAATAATATAAAAATAACTGATTTGAAGTTGATTCGGAAAGGTAATCCTTGTTCACTACTTCTTCCTAGATTTGTAATTCCTTTCCCTGAGTGATTTCCAAAAGAATTTTGAATAACACCCTTGAACAACAGTAATTTACCTCCGGTCTCCCGCTCAACAAATTCTAATTAGCAAAGACTGAATCCTAACTATCGTTATGAACCCACTATTTACTAATTGCTTTAAGCACAATCTAGACTATTGGTCAGTTAGCAATTTAGAGGAATTACCATCTCTACACTAACCGGTTCTTTTCTTGTAATCAATTGAAAGCCGCAGTCGTCACTCATAAGCTATCAAAATAGTAATCTCAATAATTGACCAGATTATAGAAGATTTAGAAATTCAGTAAAGAAAAGAGCTTTATTCAATTGAATTATAGAAAATCATAAAGGTACTAGAATAATCAATCTAGGGATACATAGCAAACCGGAATTAAAATGGGCTACTCATCCATAGTCATGATAACAATGCTTGAATTGAATAGAACAGACTCAAGGAAGAAAGAACAAGAAGAAACTCTGATGTCGGAAGCCGTCACGAATTCTCTGCTCTTAACCTTCAGTCTTTTCTTCTCTCTTCAACAATCTCCAAGATCTTCCTAAGCCTAACCTTTTTCTCTCTCCTTTTCTGTTCTATGGTAAGCTCTCTGCGTTGTGAATTGTGTCTCTGACGTTCCCAAAGTTTCCCCTTTTTTCTTCAATTCTCCTCTTTCAGTTAAGATACTGGGCGCGTTTTATTCTCTTTGGTCTGGGACCTAGTCCATGTTTAGGGTCCTGGATCATCCTTTAAAATCAGCCGCGATGAAATACCCCAAACCTAGATATGGTTTTAAGAGGTTAAAATAAGTTATAAGAAGGCTAAATTATACCTTAGAAACATTAGGAAACAATTTAAACCAAAGAAAACAAAGGAAACACCATAAGAGCAATTTAAGCAAAAACATGCTCTAAGCTTGGAGTAACTTTGGGTAACATCCAAATATCATTCTTAGACCTTAGTAACATGCTAATGGACATGTTAAACCAATTACCAAAGAAAACCAAGCTCAAAAACAATTTAAAACACAAATTGTGCTTTAAGGACTCTTAAAGCACATTTTTGAAAACTTGTCTTGAAAAGAGGTTTTGAGTGGCTAAATGCCCATCATTACACCTTAATCAACTTGTGTACTACTTAGTATCACATTAGGAAGCCTAAATCAATAGGAAACTAAAAATTTCACAAATTTGTGCACTAATTGTGAATAGTAATCAAATAGTGCCCAATTTAAGCTTAGTCAACTTTACCTAATTAGTTGGTAAACCAAGACCATAAATATCTTCATTAAGAAGAAGGGGCAGTTTTTAAGGTGATAACTCACCATGAACTTCAACAAAACAAAAAGAAGAGGGAATTGGAAATAGTACTATTTACTTTTAAGAAAGATTTTACCTTATAGCTTGCCTCTCTCCTCTTCTTCTTCATTCTCTTCTTTTCCCACCGGTTTCCTTCTTCCTATTCATCCTCTCCAAACCGTAAGTGCTGCTCCATTCTTCCTCCATCTTCATTTTCTCACAAAATCTCCATTTTAGCTCCAAATCAAAAACTAAGCATAGATTTCTCTTAGTTAGATCAAGCCCTTGCTTCCTATCTTTTCAAAACTTCAAAAGCTTCATTTATGTTCCAAGATAAAACTCTATTAAAGGAGGAAACTCAAGCTTGAAGAGCCCATTTGGTTCTCCATTCATTCAAGGTAAGGAAACTTGAAGAAAAATCAACTTTCCATTACTTTTCATTCATGTCCGAAAATCATCTTCTTATGGGGTCTTGTTTTATCCCTTGGAATAGCTTGTTTTCATTCTCCAAGGACTAGTGGAGGCCCTTCTTGATTCATACCCAAGTCTATCTTGAGACTTCAAAGGTAATCATCCACTTTTAAGCTTTAAAACACATATTTTAACCTAAGAATGAATTCTATGAGTTTAGGCATATTGCTTAGTGCTCGTTAGATTATTTGAATGTGGATTAGAACATTTGCAAGAGGATTGAAGTCCTATGCCGAGAATCATCCAAGAAAACCTAAGGAGGAAGTTAAGAGAACTTGAGAAAAACAAGGTAAATTGCTTACCTTAAGGTGTTTTATTGTTTAAGTGATGGGGTTTAGATAGATGATAAGTTTAGTTTAGAGTTTACCTTATGTAAGGGCTATAAAACCTAGGAGGAAGAACATGATTATATTTGAGAACTTGCGACTAAGAAGCAAATGGGAAATGAGATAGTTAAACAATCACAAGGTGAATTACAAGAACACTATTATCGCAATGGGAGCATTGTTGTGTGTATTTGTAGGTTGAAGACTATTAATTGTGGGAAATTCAGTGGTTAAGTTTCATGCCATTTAAGGGCCTAAGAGCCAAGTCATTTAAGGGCCTAAGTGCCAAGCAATTTAAGTTTATGCACTATATTGTGATGTAGTGTAGTTTGGGTGGAATTTGTGTGTAGAGAATGTGTGCTAAGGATTTGAGTACTTAAGGTTGCTTAATCGTGAAAAACTAAATGTTTGGGTGTAGGAATATACTAGAGAAGCCATGTCAAAATTTGATTGAAAAACTTGGTGTTTAAGGTGTTTTAAGAAGATTTTATGTCTAAGGATGTGCTAGTAAACATTAAGGGTTGTTTTGGTGGAAATGGATAAACTAAGGTGTTCTTGAGTAATAGTATGACTTAGGAATGTGTTGGAGGAACTAGGGGTTGCAATGGTGAATTTAAGGTACCAAAACCATGGTAAGAGAAGTTATAAGACTTGTGCAAAGTTTGGAAGAAAGTAATGTTTAATGACTTGTGAAAGTGTAAGTGTAAACTAGGATATGTGGCTTTGGGAATGCTTAGGAAACTTGAGTAAGGAAAGATGGATTGTAATAATGCTTGAGGAGAAGTTATATTGGTGAAAAAGGAATACTTTGGTTAGTTGAAGTCTTAGGCAAAATTGCTAGCTGCAAGTGTAAGGATTTAGTGCTAAGTGTTAAGGATCTAATGAGAATTTGAGTAAATGGTTAAGGAGGTTGATGGTGGGTGGATTAAGAGGTTTGGTGGAAGGTTTAAGAGTGGGTTAAAGTGCTAAAATGATGTTAGAACACATTAGGACACTTGAGGTAAGGTTTGGAGTGAATTAAACACTTAGAAACAAGTTTCTGGAGTCGACCTACCTTAGGACCGACCTTAGCAAGGTCAGTCGAGCCTAAAATACCCATCCAGGAAACTCTCTGGAATGGACCAACCTTGGCAAGGTCGGTCGGGCTTAAATTTTGCAAAGCGGAATGTTTCTGGAATGGACCGACCTTGGCAAGGTCGGTCGGGGTAAAATTTTCAGACGGTAAAGTGTTCTGGTTCCGATCAACCTTGGGACCTACCTTGCAAGGTCGGTCGGCCCTTGTAAAAAAAATTAAAATTTTAAGGATGTCAAGTGTATTAGTGGTATGCCATTAAGTAGGTAATGATGATTAGAAAGACAAGAATATAAGGACTTAAGGGATTAAGTTAAGTTAAGGATTTAAGTGTTTAAGGTTAAGTTGATAAGAACTTAAGTGGTATTAGATGGGGAACATTAACGGCTAAGTAAGTTAAGTAACGTGAAAGTAATTAACAACCTAAATTGGATGAATGTTTTAGGACTTGAGAATTGGGATTCGGAAGGAGATTAGACAAACGACCGTCGACGGTGAACGATATGGTTTTCTCGTAGCCTGCTTGCTAACGAGGTGTCCCTCGGCTTGTGTGCTATCTGTTTATTTGCTTCGACTAAAACAAGAAAAAGCATGCAGTCGGACTATTTATCTTCGTGTGTGTTTACATTGTACTAACACACTAGACTTTGAGATTAGTTACTAACAATACTTAGTAACTTAAATGAGATAAGAAATTCACTCCCATATTTGTTGGTTGGTTAATACCGGAGAAAGGTTTAACTAACACTTCATCTTTGAGACTTTCTACTAACTAGAACTTGGGGGGAGTGAGGAATTCGGGACTGACTCCGGTCATGCATGTTAAGGAAAGGGGGTCGGTATCTGAATCAGATCCGACTTTCATTTGAGGACTTGTCTTCGGACTTGTTGCCTAGAGTCAAAAGTCGACTCAGCCACCTTGGGCTACAGTTCAAGGTGGGAGGCAGATTAAGATGGTGCGGTGGGATCCCCTAAATCCCAAATTTAAGATAAGTTGTTTATTCAACCAATGGAGTTAATAGCTCATTGGCTAGGGTTACTTTGACCCGACAAAATAAACATTGAGATAAGGTACAACCATTTCTAATTAAAGAACGGTATGTATACTAAGATTGAGATAAGGATTAAGATTGAGATAAGATAAGAATGGACTGAGGTTAAGAGAGACCATAACTTGAGGAGTTAAATGATTAACTCATTTATTAAGGGAATGTTTTTAAGTCGTTCATTGTGTGTGAACCATGTTTGTTCATTTGTGGCTTGTAGTTTATTTCACTTCTATTTATGTTGTGTATCTAATAAACTTCATGCTATCAACAATTAGTCGTCGTAGCCCCGTTAGCTTGGGGGTTATGAGAGAATCGTACCAGTAAAGGTGCTAACCCCCTCGGGGGTGATTGTTTACATTTTGTAGGTAAGCGCCCTATGAAGACTCATCTTGAGAGTAGGGGTGGTTAGACTTAGGACGGGTATACTTTTGAGTATGGGATGCGCATGTGCACCCGTCTATTAATATTAAAACTTGTAGAGAATATGTTGGTGTTTGAGATACTTGTAAACTCGATTGGTGTATATTTTGGATTAACGGTTGTAAGTATTTAAGTTTGGTATGTTCTGTTAATTCAGACTGCGACAAGGTCCTGGTGTTGGTTAAATTCCACTGCGATGTTTATTTTTGTTTAATTAAGATGTGACAACCACGATTGGATTAAGATGGGGTGTTACACGCGAGAACGTCTTTAGGCGTGGTGCGGGACTTAGGATGTATATGAAGTCCCGGACCAATCCTTAAAATTGGTCGAGACTCAAGCCTGAATGTTGTCCAGGACCTAAGGTGTGTATAGAGTCCCGGACTAGTCTTCAAAGTTGGTCGTATGTCTGGCTAATGGTTGGTCCGGGACTTAGGACCTGTATAAGGTCCCGGACCTAACCTAAAATTGATGGATAATGCATGTCTTCACTCCATTCAACTTGTTTGAAAATCTAAAATACCGCTATAATGATGGGAAACGTGTGTTCTTAAGATTTTTAACTGAAATAGCACAAAAACCCATCATAGAAGACAATTGCAACATGAAGCATAAATATACTCATAAGAAGGAATTTAGTTGAAAATAGCAACCAATTAGGCATAAATAGACCCCATAGAAATAAGACAATTCCCGACTTATCAGTATCACACACACCTATTCTACAGCTCGTACACCACAACAAAATGGTGTCGTGGAATAAAAGAACCGAACTTTGCAAGAAATGGCAAGCACTATGCTGAATGGTAGTGGTCTGTCACAAAGTTTTTGGGGTGAAGCCATCAATACTGCTAGTGACATACTCAATTGTGCTCTTATTAGACCTGTTCTGCATAAAACCCCTTATGAGCTCTTCAAGGGAAGGAAACTGTCTATCTCTCATCTAAGAGTGTTTGGATGCAAATGCTACATCCGAAATCAAAAGAAAAACAATCTAGGAAAATTTGATCAAAGGAGTGATGAAGGCGTTTTCCTGGTGTATTCCTTGCAGAGTAAGGTATCGCGTATTTAACAAACATTCTCTAATTGTTGAAGAATTAGCAAACGTTAAGTTTGATAAGAGCAGCATTGTTGGACGGAGTCCATACCAGAACAAGACATACCATTTCCCTCTGATCCTTCATCTGAAACAGATGATGATGAAGTGGTTGTCACACAAACTGTTCCACAACAGGATGAGGCAACTTCGAATGAAGAATAGGAAGATACAGATCAAGTACCTGAGCCGTTAACAACTTTAAGAGCTCCAATGGCTAGGCAAGCACCTGGAGTTTCACTGGATAACATTATTCCTAACATTCACTCAAGTGTTCAAACCAGATCTTATGCACAAAAATTTTGTGCTCATCATGGTTTTGTTTTTGTAATTGAACCAAAAACTGTTACTAAAGCTTTAGCAGATTCCGATTGGATCATCGCTATGCACGAAGAGTTAAATGAATTCATACGTAATGATGTTAGGGAGTTAGTTCCGCGATCCCCCCAACAAAATGTCATTCGAACTAAATGGGTGTTCCAGAACAAGCTGGATGAAAGTGGTCAAATATCACGCAACAAAGCAAGATTGCTTGCAAAGGATATAATCAACAAGAGGGATTAGACTATGATGAAATGTTTGCACCCGTTGCACGGCAAGAGGCAATACGCTTACTTATTGTTTTTGCGGCTGCTAACAAGTTTCAGCTCTATCAGATAGATGTCAAGTGTGCTTTTCTCAACGGATATCTTAAAGAGCAAGTGTTTGTTACTCAGCCACCCGGATTTGTAAATCAAGAGCATCCAGATGATGTGTATCGTCTAGAGAAGGCACTTTATGGACTACAACAGGCTCCTAGAGCTTGGTATGATTGACTCACACAGTTTTTACTCCAGCAAGGGTTCAATAGAGGGAAAATTGATCAAACTCTAATTCTGAAGCATGTAGACTCTGAGATGCTACTCATCCTAATCTATGTTGATGACATCATTTTTGGTTCAACAAATTCTCAACTTGCAAAGGAATTTGAAAATCTAATGTCTAAAAAATTTCAAATGAGTAACATCGGTGAACTTACATTTTTCCTTGGTTTGTGAATTCGACAAACATCCGAGAGAACCTTCATGGGTCAAACTAAGTATACATCAAGACTTCTTATAAAATATAGGTTAACTAATGCAAAGCCTTTACCCACATCTATGTCTACGACATTGAAGCTGGGAACTGAGTCTACTGCTGAGTCAGCTGATGAGAAACTTTATCATGGCATGATTGGGTCCCTGTTGTATCTCACAGCAAGTCGCCCTGACATCATGCAAAGTGTCAGTTTTTGTGCGTGTTTCCAAGCTGCACCAAAAATTCCTCATGTAAAGGTTGTCAAGAGGATTTTTTGTTACTTATGTGGAACAAAGACTCTTGGTCTATTTTATCCTGCTGGTACTTCCATGACGTTAAGTTCCTATACTGACGCTGACTTTAGTGGTTCTCTAGCAGACCGAAAAAGTACTTCTGGTACTGCTCAGTTCTTGGGTCATAGCCTGATGTCCTGGTCCTCTAGAAAGCAAGCAGTTGTTGCTCTATCCACGACTGAAGCTGAATATGTTGTTGCCGTTGCTTATTGTGCTCAAACCTTATGGTTACGTCATCAATTACTTGATTATGGGCTTACATTCGGCCTTGTACCCATTTACAGTGACAACACCAGCACCATTGAGCTAGCCAAAAATCTAGTTCATCACTCACAATCAAAACACATTGAGATTAGACATCATTTTATACTTGATCAAGTTGAAAAGGAAACGGTTTAATTGCTTCATTGTCCAACAAATACACAACTTGCTGATATTTTTACCAAACCATTTTGTCGTGATCAGTTTTCTAATCTTAGATTTGAACTGGGACTCATTGATACTCCCTAAGGCAATTCCTGCACATTCACATAGATTATTATCCTTATTCATTTCTTTCATTTTATTACTTTCCCTTTTCTCAAGAAAAAATTCAAAAATTTTCAAAACACGGGCACACTCGCTCCTGAAGAATACAAAAAGACCTCTTCCTTCACAAACTAGTTTTTATTTTCCTTGCTGCCTTCTTGCTCTCTACGCTCTCATTCACTTTCTCCCGCTACCATCACTCTCGCTCTCAAAATTCGCCCTCTGCATTCTTCCTGTCTTTCTAACCATGGCTGACATTTCTCCCGCCGGTAGCCCATCTCACACTTAAAATCCGTCCTCCGTACCACCTGTCTCGAACATGTCATGGTTAACTGAAAATGACCTCAAAATTGAAGTGGGTGGGGTCTCTATCTTGCTGTCATCTGTTGCTTGTGAATATACTTGGGGTTCCTCATGATGGTTTGTTTGAGTTTAATACTCAAAAAATTGAAGTGGCGACTCTTTCAGAAGTACATCAACATTATGGTCTCGGAACTCCCAGTACTAGCCTGAGAAATTATATGCAGAGAGACTTTAATGTTATTCCCCGACTCTTGCATTTGGTGGCTTATCAGATTGTAGCTCCCAGAGGCGACATGCGTGAGCGAGTGACTCCGGTGGATCTTACTATAATGTGGTGTCTCGAGCACAAAATCTCTGTGTCTCTTCCTCGGGTGATAATGGATCATTGGAAGCGCATCATCAATGGTAACAGGCATGTTATTCCCAATCCTTTATGGCTAACCAAAGTGTTCAGGTGTTATCAGGTTCCTCTTGACATTATGGAAGTCGTTCCCATGAAGTCAACTCATCACTTGGGTGCTCACACTCTCTCTAAGATGGTCATGGAGCATACTGATGAAGGATGGAAACTGAAGAATCCTCCTGTTCCCAAAACTTCACCTCTGCTGATGCCCCAAACCACTACAGCGGACACCACCATGCTGACCATGATCAATGCTCTGATCGCTAATCATCATGCCTTAGAGAAAATATTCAAAGCTGTTGAAACGGTTGTTGCTCCAACTTCTGCTACTACCTCCTCTTCTGAGCCGGATGTCTCCTACTGATCTACAAATCATTAGTCTTTTGTTTTTTTTAACATCATGGATTGTCTCTATAATGGGTTTCCTTGCTTGTTAGATTTTTGACTCCTTCTGTTGTTTTTTGGTACCCCTCTTTGATTATGCAAAAGGGGGAAGTATGAGTGTTTTGAACTATATCACTACTTTGTCTGCTCAGGTTTATGACATTGCTCAAATATTCTATCCTTTTTATGCTACCGTGTTGGGTAGAACATATTCTACATAGTAAATAGACATGGATCATATTAAGAGGGAATCTCTGTCTGTTACGCAAAAAAAAAATTCCAAACAGTTGAAGTTGTTACTCAGGGGGAACCTCCAGTTTCAAAACTCAAAGTTTTTCCCAAATTAAAAAGGGGGAAACTGTTAGTGCCATAAGTTTTGATTGTTCAAACTCTACAACACACACAGATGGTTGGGTCTTGAACTAACATATATCGCACGACTTCAAATGATGTTTTTGATTCAGTAAAAATGTCAGTCAACAAGGAAACAAATTAAATAGGATTCAGTCTTTAGTGATTTAAGCAAATAAGGAAAGTTTATAGTTATAGGCGGTCTACCGATTAGGAAGAGATTCTAGTCTTAATTAACTTATCCTTGAGATATTTCATCTTAAAGACAAGATCCTCCTTGCCTATATATATCCGGGATGTGGATATATGAAGGCATACTTTTGAGAGAGAAAAGAAAGGAAATTCTGCTTAAGTTCAAAAGTGTTCTCTCCCTTTTTAGAAGTTCTAGAGTTTTGTAATTCAACAGAGCTGTGTGAGTTTCTTATGAATTACGAGTGGTGTAATCTCCGATTACGTGTTGCTCTATCCTGTTAGAGCGTGTGAGTGTAATTTTTCTTTAACATCGATTAATAGAACTTGATTTTCACTTGATTTAGTCTCTTGACTTGGTATTTTCTGGTGCGTCTGTTACTCAGAGTTTTACTGCTCTGACATACACTAATATAGGGAACTTTCAGCGCATATATTGGTATCTAAATTGGAAAATTACTACTGATTTTTTATGTTATTAACAAAGTGGTTGCTTTTGCACCACCACAACAACAATGGTAGCTAAACTTTTAGCCATTAGCTAAATGTCTACCAGCTTACAAGATTGCTACCATCAATAGTGGCATTTTATTTTTCATTCCGGTAGTTTTAGTAAAAAGGTAATTTTGCTACCAATATCGGTAGCTAAATTAATGAAATGCTACTACATGGTTGATGCTAATTCCATCATGGTAGCTATTATGCTACTATTTGAGCAACGGTAGCAAAAAGATTCTAATCAATAGCAAACTAGCTACTATCTTAAAAGTTGCTATGACCATGTAGATTAGCGAAATTATGAAATTGCTACTAACACTTGATTACGGTTGCTATTGTGATACCAGTTTGGCTATGATAGCAAATACTTTTAACAAGTAGCAAAATTGCTACTATCTTAAGTTTCAAAATTGCTACCGACTAATAATGTTGATGAAATTTTAGTTGATATTGTGCTAGAATATAAGAAATGATAGCTAATATTCATAAGCGTTAATAATATTATTATTGTTTTATAAGTTAAACGTGTGATTGCTACATAATTTAGAATACTAACCTATATTACTACTACCATAGTGGATATATTATCTTCTTATATAAATATTTTATTTTTCATAGTTTTTTTTCAATATAGTATTATTAGTATGTTTTACTTCTTACCTTTTAGCTATCGAAATTTTAAAAAGAACTTTAAGTAAAAAAAATTCTAATTCATGAAAATTAATTAAAACTACATACCACTACAAGAATTTTTTATCATATAAGATATATGTAACATAATATATTTTTGATACTTATAATATTTTTAATTTTCAAAGTATCTCAGATATTAACAAATTATAAAATAGTACATTTAATAATAATTTAAACTAGTGCATATGTTGGTGAAAATTTACAAAATTAATACTAATTAGTTGTCAAAATAATTTAAATTTGTAAATGATATATAAGTATATAAATTTTAAATTTTTTGTAGTTTTTATACATTTTACTATATAATTCTTTTAATTTACTAAAATCACATAAATTAATAAAATATAAAAATACAATAAATAATAACAATTTAAATTAGTTGACATGCTAGTTAAAATTTGCAAAATAAATACAAACTATAAATTTAAAATTTATAAATGTTTAAAGTTTTTGTAAATGATATATATATATATGTTTATTTTTAAAATTTAATACAATTTTAAGCCAACATATACTTTTATTTATATTATTTTGACCGTACAAAATTAATGTTGTAATATTATGTAAATTAAAATATCAATATGGCTTAGTGAGACCTACATCCATTTTATTAATGTTTACATATCCAATGTTTGATTATCTCGACAAAACAATTTCATTTATATTTAAAGTATTAAATATTCGATATATAAAAAGCAAAAAATCAAATAGATTAGACTTTTTTTCTGCCCGTTAGAGAGTACACGCTACACGCGCTCACCCCCTCTTCCTGTTCCAACCCTCTGTACCGTCGTCCTTGTTTTGTCGTCCTGTTTCTGCCCCTTCCCCTCCCGCCTGTTCGTCGCCGCCAGCTAGGGTACTCCTCGGTGGTCCCGCCGCCGCCATCGGGCTCCCCGCCTGGTGGCTAAGGCGCCCCCCGGGTGTGCTTCCCCCCCCCCCCCCCCCCTCATCCCGTCTCCATTCGCCAGTTCTTGGCAGTTTTGTTCTGGTGCAGGCATGGTCTGTCGCCGTCCCGCAACGTGAGCTACTCCCAGCACTGACTCTCCCCCTGGCGTCCCTCCCTCTCATGTCGCTCCAGCTCTTCCCCCAGTTTCGAAGCCCTAGTTAGTCACGAGTTCCCCAGTGGTGGGCTTCGTGGATCCTGCGTGCGCAGACTCCGTCTTTTCGATGATCTCCCCGTCGGCGTCTATAGGTGTTACCTTGGTCCCAGCCCCTCCTTTTGTGGCTTCCCAGGATGTCGTGAGCTCTCCGGTGGGTTTTCCTGATTGTGTAGCTCCTTTTCCGACAACGGTGACCTCTCCACCGTCCTGCCTTGTCGTCTCGCCGTCCGCGGCTCCTGGTGAAGTTTCAAAGACCCATTCAAAGGTGAGCACAGCTTCAAATTTTGCCCTGTCGGCTCTAGCTTCTTAGTCGACTTGGGGTGGGGTCGCATATGTGGCTGAGGCTCAATCAGTTGGCATTTTTGCTCCTGCGGGTGGAAATTCGTCTGATGCACCCTAAATGGCTGTTCCTAGCCCCGCGACGATTTTGTCTGATGCACCCCAAGTGGCTGACCAAATTTGTCTGATACTCCCCAAGTGGTTGATCCTAGCCCTGCGACGAATTCATCCTCTATTGGACAACCCGTAGTCTGGGATCCAAACGTTATTTGTCATAATAACGGTAGTGTTCAAGCCATCTCTGAAGGGCTGCCCCCTTTCATCTCCGGCATCTATTTAGTATTTGACCTCTCGGGCCCTCCAGTAGACGTGGCCTTGTAGGAGTATCTAAATCAGAACGCCATAACTTCCTTTGGAGCTATGGACAATAAATTTCTGCCCCTCTCTAAAGCTCTAGTTGCTTGCTAAATAGAAATCAAATTGCAGTATGTCCTTACACTTGGATGATAATGACACCTTAAACACTAATAGTCCTTATGTTACTATTGACGAAAATGATATATTGCCTGAAATTGACTACTAGAGGAACGCATTAGTTAGACAAAGTTGGAGTAAAAAATTTGGCTTTAACATTGTTAAAGAATTTGTGAAAAGAGCCTCGAGCTTCGTGGCTACCCCCAAAATCCTTCTCCATGAAGAGGGTTAGTTTGTTTTCCGGTCTAATAAAGAGGAGGACCTTCAATAAGTGCTAGAGAAGGGCCCATGGCTTCTGTTTTTATCCCCATTGGTTCTTAAGAAATGGTCTCCTTATTTTACTTTCAATCCAAAAGACCTTAATCGCTTCCCTGTCTGGATTCAGCTCGCAGACCTCCATACCAGTCTTTGGTCTCAATCTAGCCTTAGAAAGATCTGCTCCAAAATTGGATCTCCTCTTCACACTGACCAATCTACATCATGCAAAGTTAGAATCTCCTATGCTAGAGTCCTCGTCCAATTTGATTTCAACCTTGACCTAGTTAAAGAAATTGAGATCCACGCCCTAGTGGCTCTCTGGTTCGGCAAGTAGTCTATGAATGGGAACCAATTTTCTGCTCCTCTTGTAGCCTCCCCGGACATTCCTTTGCCCGTTGTCCATCCTCTGTCCTCCCTGGACCCACCCGTGCAGGTCATGCTCAGAAGTCCTTATTGGGTCTCCCAAAACAACCCCCAAGGCCCCTCTTTATATCTCCCTCAGCCCAGGCTCCCCTTGTGGAGAAGCAATCCCCTAACCAGGCCTTGACCTAATCTCCTGGTGCCAAGGCCCATCCTATTCCTGTTGCTCTTGTCCAGCCTGCCAATAGGGATGGCAATGGGTGACGGGTACCCATTTCACCCGACCCGCAAAAACGGGTGACGGGTGAAACGGGTGTGGGTGACGGGTCGGGTGAAGATTTTTCACCCGGTAACCCGACCCGTTCACCCGATCTGTCACCCGTATGTACTTATATTAAATAAAAAAATATAATTATCTCATATTTGTTGAGATAATTTAGAAATATTATGGCTAATAATCCATGTATTAATTATGTTATTGATATTAGATGATGTGGTACATATTATTGAACAAATATGAATGATTTTAAAAAAATTAAGCTTATATAAAGTGTTAAAAGCAACAACAAAAAATCGCTAAAAAAATATATAAACGGTGACGGGTGAAACGGGTGACGGGTGATGAAGTTACGGGTGACGGGTCAGGCCGGGTGATGCGGGTGAAAAACGGGTGACAGGTCAGGTGGAGCATCACCCGACCCGAACCCGACCCGTTGTCATCCCTACCTGCCAACCAGCTCCCTATCTCCCTCCCTCGATTGCTCAGTCTGTCCAGCTTGGCGTTGTCCATGCCCTCTCCCCCTCTGCTCCCCTGGTTCCCTCTAGTCCTAGTAACTTTTGCTCCCCATCCCCCTCTAACCTGCCAGATGCGATGATATCGCCCTCCCTCCAGGTTTTGCTCACGCCCAACGAGGAGGCAGCGTGATAGGTGGTTCCCCCTAATGGTAAAAGTCCAATCGGTAAGACCCTAAAACCTATCCTTGAGGACCTCTCACTCCAGCTAACTAACTTCTTTGATGCTCTTGAGAAAGGTTTTGCTCCCCCCCCCCCCCTTCCCCTCCTCTCTCAATACCCCTTCCTTATGAACTTTGCTATATGGAATGTTAGGGGTTGTAACGACTTCCCCAAACTCCTTGAGATCCAAAAATTCGTGGCGAACAATAACCTACGTGTGTTTGGCCTCCTTGAAACACATGTTTCGTTTAACAACCACCTATTTATTTTAGCTTGCTTCTTCCCCACCTTGAATTTTCTTAATAACTATGGTGTGGATCTTAGTGGTCACATCTGGGTTCTTTTTAACCCTTCCATCATTGCTCTCTCCATTATCCACAGCTCTGACCAAGTCCTCTCCTACAAGGCGTCTATCATGGGCACCATGAACTTTACCCTTTCTGTTGTATATGGGAGGAAAAACCTTGCGCTTAGAACTGTCATGTGGGAGGATATTACCAATCTCAGCCAAAGCATCACTGGCCCTTGGGTAGTGGTTGGGGACTTTAATAATGTCCTCTATGCTCAAGATAGGCTTAGTAGTCGCAACCCTCATCCTAGAGACTACCGTGACTTTTCTGAGTATGTCTCCAGGGTAGAGTTACAAGACCTTTATTTTTATGGGCGTTTCTTCACCTGGTGGAATAATCAATAAGATCACGGTCACATCCTGGGGAAAATAGATAGAGTGCTTGTTAACGAGGCATGGATTCTAGCTTTCCCCACCAGCTTTGCCTCCTTTCTTCCTCCCCTGGTCTCAGATCATGGCCCCATGGTTATCTCCCTTGCCATTCTTGCCCCCTGCAAGAGAAAGTTTAAATTTCTCAATCTATGGACCAAAGACCCCTCTTTCCTTCCTCTTGTGCGTGAAGTGTGGGATCCCCCCCAATGGGAAGCCGTATCTTCTCTGTTTCCCAAAGGCTTTGATGTCTCAAACAGACTCATAAAACTTCATAAAACAGAGTTTGGATCCCTTAGGGACAAAATCCAACCCATCAAAAACGAGCTCAGTGACGTCTAGAGAAGCTTGGACCTGGATCCATGGAATGCGACCCTCATCTCCCAGGAGAAATCCTTAAGGCACAACCTCTTAGTTCGGGACTCTAAGACCCGTTGGCTTAAGTTGGCCGACTCTAATACATTCTTTTTTTCATAGAGCCATCAAGACAAGAAGGAATAAAAACTTCATTGCGTCCATTATGCACGATCTTGGAGAGGTTCTTAAATCCAATTCGAACAGAGAACTATTTAGTTGACCACTTCTGACAATCTCTTGGCTCTAGAACTCCCCCACAGTGCTCCCTTGTTGATCTTAACTTGGAAAATGTCAGAACATTTGACCAAACATTATGGGCTCATCTCACCCGTTCCGTAGCAAACGAGGACATAAAAACTGCTCTACTTTCCATGAGAGATGACAAAGCCCCTGGCCCGGATGGTTACACTGCCAAATTCTTCAAAACAGCCTGGGAAATTATTAGAGAGAACGTTTATGGTGCTATTAAAAGTTTTTTCCTTAGTGGGCGGCTCCTCAAAGAAATTAACGTCACTCTCATTACCCTCATTCCCAAATCGGACAATGCCACTTCCCTGGGCGATTACAGACCTATCTCCTACTATAATACTCTGTACAAGATCATTAGCAAAATTCTGACATATAGGCTCAAAATTGTTCTTCCCTCTCTTGTGAATCCTAGCCAAGGAGCCTTCATCAAAGGGCACCTTATCTTTGATATTATCCAGCTTTGCTCGTGCCTTATGAAAATTATTAAAGAGCTCACATCTCCCCCGGTGCACGATGAAGATGGACATCCGAAAAGCTTTTGACACCATTGAGTGGGTCTTTCTCCAAGACACTCTCGTGTTCCTAAACTTCCCCCTAAGCTTATTAATTAGATCTTACAATGTGTCACCACCACCTCCTTCTCGATCAACATTAATGGCTCCCCCTCGGCATCTTCCAAAGGGAAGCAAGGGCTGGGCCAAGGGGACCCCCTTTATCCCTATCTATTTGCCCTGGTTATGGATATGCTCTCCCGGCTTCTCGGTCAGCTCTTAATCACACCAGGCTTCCACTACCGCCCATCCTGCAAACCCCTATGTATCACCCACCTCTTCTTTGTCGATGACGCCCTCCTCTTTTGTAGAGGTGATCAAAGCTCTACTTCCCTCATGCTTAATAAGGTCAACCTCTTCTCTAACGCATCCGGCCTAATGCTTAACCCTTCAAAATCCGACTTATTCCTTAGAGAGGTTAATCCCTCTCTAGCTGAATCAATTGTCCAACTTACGGGGTTTAACCAGGGGACCTTTCCATTTCGCTATCTCGGCATCCCGATTACTGCTAGGAAGCCTAGAGCGGCAAATTTTAACCCCCTTCTCGACAGTATTCATAAAACTATCACTGGTTGGGGAAGTAAAACCCTCTCTTTTACGGGCAGACTCTCCCTCATCGAGAGTACCCTCTTTGGTATAGTTGGCTTCTGGGCCTCCTGCATCATAATACCAAAAAAATGTCATCAAATGCCTCTGATCATTTCTTTGGTCCGGTAAGGCGGACAGTAATGCCACCCCTTCAGTGGCATGGAGCGTACTCCCAAACACCAAGAAAAATGGTGGCCTCGAACTAAAGGACATCCACAAATTGAATATGTGCTTCACGCTAAAAACCATCTCAGCCATTACCCTCGACTCGGAGCGCCTTTGGATCCAATGGATCCATAGCTCTTCTTACCTGACCTTAGCAGCATCTGGATGATCACTACTAAAGGTAATGACCCATGGACCTGGAAGGCCATCCTCCATACCAGGGACTATTGGATGGAGCAACGTGGTCATCCAATGATGAAATTTCTCTCTCCAGTGCCTACCCCACCTGTCCGAGGGTCAGCTCTTTCTATAATGATGTTTCCACCCCTTCCCAGATCTTTTTCAGGTACAATGTTTGCTGGAAAACTTGGGCTATCCCCAAAGCTAAATTTATCTTGTGGATCACTCTGAAAAATAGACTTAAAACATGTGATAAGCTCCAATCATGGGGCATATGTCTTAGTAACAGATGCTGACTCTTTAAGGTTGGTCAAGAGACAAGCAACCATCTTATTTTCCATTGTAGGTACTCTAACAGGGTTTGGTGGACTATCTGTGACTGGATAGGAATCCCTACCAACCAGAAAAGTCTTCGTAGCTGTTCAACTTGGATCATCCGCTACTGAAAGAGGCATCACCCAATCAACTTAGTCAAAAGCAGTTGTCGCCAGCGTTGTCTACCACCTTTGGATTGAAAGATGCAAGCGAGTCATGACCAACCAAGCCAGAGATCCCTCCCTCATTATCTCTGACATCAAAGCTGCTATCAAAGCTATCATTTGGACAAAGATGAAAAGCACCAGCGCTGACTTTTATTGGCTTGATAGGGTGCTCTACTCCTATGAGTAGAACTTTTCATAAATATGGACGATTTGTTATTTTTGATCATTGAGCTGGGGTTTTGATTGCCAGCTCGAGGCTATTTTTGTTCACTGCTAGGGAGGTTTTTGTATATCCGCCATTCTCTTACTCGTAATGTCCCCGCTTAATTATCAGATGTAAAAGGCTTCTATGCATTTACTGCTACATTATTTCTTATCCTTGATATATTTATACACATCACTTTATTTCGAAAAAAAAACATTCAATATATACATGTAGTATAAATATATGTCGTGAGACTGATCAAGAGCGACACTAGCAAAGTTCACATTCAAACCAAGGACGTCTTCTATCTACATGCGAGGCTGCTCAAACGGATGATCGTATAACTAAGGCCTCATGTGTGATGCATGAACTGGTTATGTTTCACATTGCCTTAATTAACCATGATTGGTTTCTTCAAAGGCCTCCTTCAAACAAAAGGTCGCATCATCTTCTTACCAGTAGCGGTAGAAACATTAAAGCAAAACCATACTTAACTTCGAACCATTTCACAAACAATAAACTATGAACCCCTGTAAATAAGGTAAAATAGACATTAATTAAGCAAACGTAGCTAGCATAAAAAACAATATGATAACGAGAACAATGACAAACCGGCCAGGGAAGCGCTATGATGCCAAATAACTACCAAACTCCCTTGTCGGTATGCATGAGTCCATAACCAAGAGTTGAGAAGAAACTTTTTTACAGCCAATAGAGTTTTCAGGGTCCTTGAGAATGATGAAAAGCAAAGCAAATAAAGAAGTTACAAATCTTTAAAGCGATAGTGTCCTTACGTTCCTTTCGGAGCCTCTAATTATTAACAATATCATTCAAGTTACAGCTTGGCATAAAAAATAAAAATATCTTGGCTACTAAAGCCCACACCGTCCACTTTCAAGAGATCTTTCCCTGCTATTGATAACCAAAACTTTGGTTCCTCATATCTAGGGCCTCGTCCCCTTAGTTAGAGACACCTGGTGAGTAATTTATGAGTAATAAATTCTCATAAATTCACACAAAGATAGAAGAGAGTGATACAAGATGCATTAGTAATTATCTAAAAAAAACAAGATTTAATGTGGTTCGGTCTGAAGCCTAATTCACTATAGAAGAATCCGATGATCACTAATTTTTCAGGAGGATTATGAGAGGATCTTAAGAGATTTTTCACTAGTAAAAATCAGATTATTTGTAATAAATTTTATGTAATGAGTTAACACTACTAGAAAACAGCCTATTTGCTACGGAATTAGCTTAATTAGTGACGGACTAGCGACGGATTAGAAACGGACGATTTTAGCGACGGAATGGCGACGAATTAGCGACGGAACGATGGCGGGGCGATTGGCGCGCAAATTTCCCCTAATTAGCGACGGAATTAGCGACGGAATAGTCCGTCGCTAATTAATTCCGAAAAACACACGCTGCCACTAAGTTAAACGGCGCCGTTTTACTTATATTAGCGACGGATTAGCGACGGACTCAGTCCGTCGCTAATTCTTTTAGATAAATCCGACGCATTTTCTTCTTCTTCCTCCCCTCGCGCCGTTCTATTTTTCCTCTCGCGACTCGCCCTCCCTCTTCTCCTCTCCTCGCGCACCAGATTTCTATTCCGGCCAGAATCAGTCTCCGGCGCCGCCATTAGCTAGTTTTCCGGCCACCGAAACGTCCCAGACAACCTCTGCATACTCCTGCAACTTCACGCGGTAAATTTGGTTAGTTTCAGCCAATTCTAGGGTTACGAAAATTGTGTTAAAAATTTGTAAATTTGTGGGTTATTGTTTGTTAATTGGTGCTATGAACTGGTGGTTATTGGTGTGTTGTTGGTTTGTGAGTATTATAGTGGCTAATTTTGCATTTTGTTTAATTTTTCACTAATTTTAGTGTTACATATATATATAACCGAAAATGGCATGGGTATATCAAAAATTCAGTGTTGTGTGCTTGCAAAATTGTGTTGTTAGAACTAATTAATGATTATATAGTTTGTATTAGTTAATTTCAGTTGTCGATTCTTACTTTTATGGATAGTTTTACAAATTTTAGTTCCAAATGCCATGGGTATATCAAAAATTGTTAGTATACAAATTTGTTGATGTTGTTTGGTAATTATGAATGTTAGTTGTAGATTTTTTTTATTGTAGTGACCTAGGGTTATAATATTGTGAAACCGAAAATTGATTTGGGGAAATAACATATTGAGAATGTTTCGAACTGAAATTTATAAGTTAAGTGACAGTTCGTGATTTTAACTTGATTTTATATTAGAATATATACATAATTTAACTGTATATTTTTTAATATATTTGTTTCTTATTAAATAATTCAGTTGATAATTTAATTGTATAATTAAGTTGATAAAATCAATTAAGTTAATATATTTTAAACTTGATTTTATATTAGGATATATTATTTCTTATTTAATATATAGTATTAGTATTTCAAGGCTGTAGAGTATTAATATTTTAATTTTTCTCTTTTTTGAATTATTTTAGTTCTATTTTATCGGACTTTAACTTGCTTTTCGGCTACTATATTGCATATGTATGATATTTGATAAGTTCATCATATGATTATTATTAAATTAATAATGTTGGTTAATGACATATCTTCCTTATACTTGCGTCGACAAATTGTATATTATCATATATTTACTTTATAAGTAGGTGATAAACTGACATGATTTGAGTACGCTTACCCAAAACTTCCCTAATTTTATATATATAAAAATTTTGTACATCACAAGCTTTCGTATGTAAATTTTCTATAATATGTATTACTAAAAGATACTTTAGTATATTATTTTGTATCCGCACGGCTTAAAAGAGTTTGGAAATACAGTATATTATTTATCCTAAAGTACAATCCTTACTGGAGTATACCATCTGCTTTCGAATTGTTTTAATCAGACATGTGCTAGTCTATTATTTACCAATAAATTAAGAGCTTGTTATGGTTTGATGATAGCTTTTGCTCTTTATATATATACACGCACTGTGCTATGATAATCGACATATGTATTCGAATAGTTATACGTTCGTTTAAACATGGCTTATTTTGTTTTATATGGTTTTATATTTCGGTTGGTCTCCTCCCTCAGGCGTAGTCGCATGGCACGAAACCCACCAGCACCACCGCACACACCGGACACCACCACCATCTATCTTCTTCTTCTTCTTCTTTATTCTTCTTCATCTTCTTGTTCTTCTTCTTCTTTTTGTCTTTCTCCAGTCCAGTCCAGTTCGTTCTTCGATTGATAAATGTGAATCGTCATCAACCCGATAGGTATGAGAGTTTTATTAACTAAAGTAGTGTTTTATTAGTATTAACTAAAGTAGTGTTTTATTAGTATTCACTAAAGTTGTGTTTTATTAGTATTAACTAAAGTAGTGTTTGATTAGTATAGGTATGAGACCCGATAGGGTGTGGATGTATGTTGAGAGAACCTTTGAGAGGGGTAGAATCTCTACCCAATGGCTGAGGAAGATGGAAGAGTTTGTCTCATTCGCACTACAACACCCTGAATGTATGGAAAACGGTAAAATTAAGTGTCCTTGCGACATGAAAAGGTGCAGAAACAGACAGTACCTCGAGCCTGCTGTCGTTAAGCTCCATTTAGCTAAGAAAGGTTTTATGTATGGTTACTTTGATTGGATATTTCATGGGGAAGATAACACACCTATACAAGTTAATCTCACTACGAGTACCACAACGCCACGTGAGGTACAAAATGTTGAAATGATGGAGCAAATGATTGCTCATGCTGTTGGTGATGTTCCAGAACAATTAGGGGATACATCTACTTTTATGCCGGAGGTTGAGGAGGAACTAGAGGATGCTCCCAATCCAGAAGCTAAGAAATTCTTTGAGTTAATGGAATTTTCTAGAAGAAAGTTATTCAATGGCACTCATAGCGTGTTATCTCTCACAGCTAGCTGAATTGATGTCTATTAAGAATGACTACCAAGCACCCCAGGGATTGATTGATCGAGTCTGCAAAACTTACCACGATCTTTGTCCTGAGAACAATGACATTCCAAACAACTTTTATGAAGCAAATAAAATCATGCGTGGTCTAGGTTTACCCTATGAAGAAATTGATTGTTGTTCGGATCATTGTATGATTTTTTGGGGAGAAGATAAAAATCTTGAAGTTTGTAAGTTTTGTGCTTGCCCTAGATACAAGCCCGTCAAAGAGGGTGCAAAGAGGAGGAAAAGTAAAGTACCGTACAAGAAGATGCAGTATTTTCCCCTCATTCCAAGGCTGAAGAGGCTATACGCTTCTCCTGCAACGGCTACAGATATGAGATGGCACTCTGAGCACAAGATGGAAGATGACAATATGTGTCATCCATCTGACTCAAAAGCTTGGAAGCACTTTGACGAAATTCATACTGATTTTGCTTTGGATTCTAGAAATGTCAGACTTGGGTTATGCACTGATGGTTTTCAACCATTTACAGCCTCTGGAAGACAATACTCTTGCTGGCCAGTTGTTCTTACACCTTACAATTTACCGCCTGGGATGTGTATGAAAGATGAGTTCTTCTTTCTTACAATTCTTGTTCCTGGGCCTAAAAATCCTAAAGGAAAAATTGATGTGTTTTTGCAGCCTCTCATAGCTGAGTTACAGGAGTTGTGGGCAGGAGTCACAACATATGATGTGTCTAAGAAGAAAAATTTTGAAATGCGAGCGGCGTTGATTTGGACTATAAATGACTTTCCAGCATACGCAATGTTATCAGGTTGGAGAACTGCTGGTCGACTGGCGTGCCCCCATTGTGCTACAGATAGTGATGCATTCACACTACGTTGTAGCAAGAAGCAGTCTTGGTACGACAACTCCAGAAAATTTCTTCCTGCAGATCACAAGTTTCGTGCTGATAAAAAATCATTTCGGAAAGGGCACAAAGAGACCAAATTTGCCCCACCTTTTAAAACTGGTGATCAAATACTGACAGAGCTGAACCGATTGGGCTTAATGAAGGTCACTGAAGTTGGTTCGGCTGAAATAAATGCTCAAATTGCTAAAACAAGTGGATGGAGCAAAAAAAGCATTTTTTGGGATCTACCATATTGGAAAGATTTGTTGATCAGACATATTCTTGATGTGATGCATTGTGAGAAAAATGCGTTTGAGAACATATTCAACACAGTTCTCAATGTGAAGGACAAGACAAAGGACACATTTAAATCACGCCTAGAGTTGAATGATTATTGTCACCGTCCAGAGTTGGCACCAGATATATCTTTAAACACGTTTCCAAAGGCAAAATATGTCATGGACAGGGACAGTATTCGGATCTTGTGTGAATGGGTAAAAAATATAAAGCTCCCTGACGGATTTGCATCCAACATTGGGAGGTGTGTTGACATGGCCAATAGGAAAATGTTTGGGATGAAAAGTCATGACTGTCATGTTTTCTTGCAAAGGTTGATGCCCATAGCTTTTCGACATCTACTTGATCAAAAGGTGTGGGAGCCAATTACTGAGTTATGTCTTTTTTTCAAGGAGTTGACATGCACGTCAATTTCAGAATCTAATATGCAAAGGTTGAATGGTCAAATTCCGGAAATCTTATGCAAATTGGAAAAAATATTTCCACCGAGCTTTTTTGACTCAATGGAACATCTCCCCATCCATCTTGCATTTGAAGCGAGTTTATGTGGTCCAGTGCAGTACAGATGGATGTATCCGTTTGAGAGGTAAATTATAGGTCAACTGAACAAAGATATTTTATATTGTTATATAGTGTTTTCAATGTAGTTGATGTAATTGGTCGATACATAAACTACGATACAGGTACTTGGGCAAATTAAAAAAGTTCATCAGAAATAACAACAAGGTTGAGGGGTCGATTCGTAACGGATACCTTTTGGAAGAGATCACTAAATTTACAAAGTTTTATTTCGTTGATGACGGACCAGCATACCCTTACAAGCTTGGTAGAAATGAGGTGATTGTGGAAGACGTTGACGAAGACCCAGAAAGATTGTCTATTTTCAAAACGTTGGGGAAACCAATTGGCAAAGGAACTAGAAGATTGTTGACAGGCCATGAGTTAGATGCTGCTCAGTCATATGTTCTTCTGAATTGTGCAGAAATGGAGCCTTACTTTGAGTAAGAAACTTATATCGAATATATTCATTGGTTTACATAATATTCATAATTGTGTTGACTGTTGCACTTGTATATGTCGTAGAATGTACGAGAGTCAGTTACGGCAAGCAGAACCAACACTGAATGCGCAGACTATAAACCTTAAGATGGAAAAGGATTTTCCACTTTGGTTTCGTTCACATGTGAGGGTTTAAGTACATTATTGACTACATCATTATATACATGATTATGCACATTGACACTAACTTGTTATGTTACAGTCAAATGTTGTTTCCACACCGAACAAATTTGTTTGTAGTTTGGCACAAGGTCCATTGAACATGGCAGTTTCCTACTCGGGTTTCTATGTAAATGGATACAAATTTCATACAGAATCTTATTCACAAGAACGAACAACATATAACTGTGGTGTTTGCATTTCTGGGACAAACTATGCTGATTCGGAGTATGATTATTATGGGGTGCTGAAGGAGATTATTGAACTAGAGTATCCCGCTTTGCCGGTCAAGAAAGTTGTAGTGTTTAATTGTCACTGGTTTGATCCGGAAAAGAGAGGAGTACAAATACATCCTCGATATAAACTGGTTGACATTAATCATACAAGGAAGTTTAACAAGTACGAGCCATTTGTGCTAGCTAATCAAGCTGTTCAGGTGTATTATTGCTCATACCCGTCGAAGAAGAGAGATAAGAAAGACTGGTGGGTTGTGTCAAAGGTGAAAGCGCGAAGTGGTTTGGACATGCCAGACTCTTCAACAAATGAGGAACAGGTTCAGCCACTGCAAGAGGAAACCGTTGATCATATGGTGTTATCACCTGTAGTCGATGACGATGAAACTTTAGTTTTAGTGGACATACCAGATGACAACATTGATGAATAAATTAACACTAGACAACAACTACGATGTATGAGAACATATAATTATTGACTTGTCCATTTTTTATAATATTATTTGATTACATCTTATAAATCTATACGCTTGTTTTTGGTTATTCACAGTGATGACAGGTGGTAGAGGTTACTTTAAATCCGGGTGGTCGTTCTCGAGAATGCTTGGTAGGGGTAGTTCATCATCTGCAGCGAGAGATTCTCAGCAAGCTGCAGATGATGCAGGATCGGGCGAAGGGTCTCATTCTGGTGCTCCACGACTTGCTCGTTCTCGCACTGTCTCAGCACGAGCACCGATGGGGACCCCGCACTTTGACACTCATCCGCATGCTCATCAGGGCTCCACTTTAGTCCCTGCTTCTCAGGATGTTCAGCACTACACTCCACCTGCCCACACACCGGCTGAGACACATACCGATACTGCTTCACCTTCACCAGCGGACACACCGCGTAGCTCAAGCTCGTCACAAGGTGCTGGGGTTGTTGATCGTCGCACCTTCATCACCATCGACGGCAGGTAAGTACACTTATGTGATTATACAACTTGATATTGTTTTAATAAAGCTTGTTTACCAACCATTGTTAATTACTTGTCATTTGTCTTTGAAACTACAGGGATTTGGAGCCTAGTAATGTAGTCAATCGTGCAATACTCCCCTGTTTCGAGACAAGATGGTTTGCCCATGGCTATAACTGGGAGTCACTGGGTCCGGATGGTCATCGTTTTTATTTTGAGGAGTTTAAGGTATGTAACCATTCATATTTTACCAATGTGTGTATGATGTTGGTTTTGTTTTTGCACTTAAACCACTTTGTTAATATATACAGAAGCGCTTTCGATGGGATCCTCGATTTGAGACACGGGTGTATGAGATTTTTTGTGATAAAGGTAGACAGAGATATTCTGACACACTATACAAGATGAAGACAGGGAGAACTAAGAGGAAAGTCAGAGATGATATATGGGACGAGTGGCAGAGACAGTGGCAGACCGAAGATTACAAAGCAAAAAGCCAAATCAACTCCAGAAACAGAAGGAGTGAGCACACACCTGGTGGCGGTATCTCCACCCATGCTTGCGGATCACGCACAATGAAGGGGCATAAGAAGGTCTTGGTAAGTTTTTTTGATAGTGTTGTTTTACATTTACCTAAAGATATGCTTAGGAAATATGAATATGGGTGTGACTACGGGTATGATTATGGATGTCAATGTGTTTGTGGACTATGAACTGTGAACTATTACTGTTTTCTGTCTGTTTAATATGTGGGCAAAATGTATAAAAACAGGGGAGGTTCTGTCAAATTTTGCGTAGAATTTGTATTTTATATGTTAATAAGCATTTTTTTTAGACTGAAAAAACAGGTGTGGAGCCTGATGCTTACACACTGTTTATTCACACACATTCGACCAAGGATGAGCATGGTAATAGTGTGCCAGTATGTGCGAAGGCAGAGGACATTGCTGTAAGTGTTTTTTATACATCTATTCTGCATAAATGTTTGTAATACATTTTAATTTTATTGAATAATGAATAACCATTTATCTTTGTTTTGCCATTACATAGTATGAATATGAGCATCTTGTTGAGGCGTCAACTCAAGAGGCAGTGAACCCAGATGATCCATCAGCCCAAGGGACACCCACTGACCCCAACCAATTATTCTACAAGGCTGTCAAAGGGAAATCACGAAAGCAGAGGGTCTACGGTGTGGGCGAGTTAGCACCTGTCTATTTCCCTGATTCATTTCACACCTCTGGCAACAGCTCAAGTGGTACCGGCTACGATCAGAGTATGATTGAGTCGATGCAGTCAAACATTGAGCGAAATGTGCTTGACAGGATCCGCGAGACTCAGAGGGAGAGCATCCGGCAGGAGCTACGTCAGGAGGAGATGCAGGCTATGATACGAGAGCAGATCTCTCAGATGTTTCCCTCTCAGACTCCTAGTCTGCCAGGATGGGGTCCGTGGGGAGGTGCAGGTGGTGGCTCTGGTGGTGGTTCTGGTGGTGGTGGTGGCTCAGGTGGTGATGGCTCAGGTGGTGGTGGCTCAGGTGGTGATGGCTCAGGTGGTGGTGGCTCAGGTGGTGGCTACGGTGATCAGTTGGGGTATCGTGCTGGGGATGGTCATGGGTGGGAGTACGGACGTTAGATAGATTGTTATGGTTTGAGTGACATTGCAACATTAAGTTTTATTTTCAGTTGTTTGAAATGCTAATTGTACGAATTTAACAATTATTTTGAATTTGGTTAGTACAAAAAATAGTTTATTTTCAATTATTTTGAACAGGTGAAATTTATTGCTTAATATGTAGGTGAATAAAAATGTTGCAGTTGATTATTGTTGCAGGTGAAATTATTGTAGGTGAGAGCAAATTAAAAAGGATATTCTGTTTGGAAAAAACCAGTTTTGCGACGGATTAGCGACGGAATTTCCGTCGCAAAACCGTGAAAGCACAAACCCTAATTCCGTCGCTAAGTTCCGTCGCTAAATTAGCGACGGAATTATCCTTCGCCAATCCGTCGCTAATTAGCGACGGATTAAATAATTCATCGCAAGACTAATTAGCGACGACGATTTTTGCGACGGAACAAATCCGTCGCTAGTCCGTCGCTAATCCGTTTAGCGACGGACTAGCGACGGATTTGTCCGTCGAAAAATCGTTTTTTCTAGTAGTGTTTTGAGAAGGCACAAAATTAATGACCGCAACTGCATTATTGCAGTTAGAGGAAGGGACAGAAACTTCCACGCTCCTGAATCTTGCATTTAATATTGAGTTAGACCAACAGTTTCGTAGGAAATTCAAAATCAGAGGGCAGTGAAGGGACCGTGGAATACTGTTGAGATAGTAATTACTTTCCCTTTTAACATCATTATTATGCCTTCTGCAATGGAGTTTACATGAATAAAATAATCCAATGAAATTTCACAACCCACTTTACAAATTCCAGCCGGTTCAACTCCTACTATATTGTTTGAAAACGACTCAGACGTCGTCTTTTTTGAAAGTTGTAACTGGGCCGTAACATGTCCTTTTTGAATTTTTGAATTTTTGAGTTTTGAATTTTTTCCGCCGCCTTCTCGGATAATGGTGAATTCGGTTGTGGGTCTGTGTGAAGTTTTTGTCTTTTTGACAGTTTTTGTTATTAATTTTTGTGTTGATTCAATAATTTTTAGTTCTTTTTTAAAACTGTTTTAATAACTGATATGAATTTTATTGTCGTTTTAATTTTTCCCTACTTTATTCTGACAACTATATTGATCGCTCCACAAATTTGAATCATACACTAGTAGACAATTGTGAGCTGTCGTTTTTTTTAATTATATACTACATCCGTCCCACTTTGACTTTTCTGTTTGTTTTTGGCACGTTTTTCACTTCATATTAAACATATAAGATAAAATATTTTATAAAACAAATTTCTATAACATATAGTTTTTGATATAAGGATTTATTGCAAAACTTAGATTTGTAAATTATTATATTATATGTTAAATGTTGAAGTTAAACGACATGTCCAAATAGAGAATAGAAACATCAAATGGGGACGGAGGGAGTATAAAGAGTTGTTGGAAATTAGACAGAATCATGGATGAGAATGACCAAATAATTTTAATTTATTATCGGTCAGTTTGTATAAAGGAAAAAGAAATAGTAATATACTACCTCTATCCCACTCCAATCTTCTTCTTTGTTTTTGATACGTTTTTTCACTTCAATATTAAACAATAAGATAAAATAATTTTATCAAACAAATTTCTACAACATATAGTTTTTCATATAAGGATTCCATTACAAAATTTAGATTTGTAAAATTATTTCATCTTACAGATTAAAATATTGAAGTCAAATAACATGTCCAAATAGTAAACAAAAAGGTCAAATAGGGACGGAGGGAGTATCAGTCAACGAAAAGGAAACGAAAGATAAATCACGGTCAAACTTAAACCCTCTCGGGGACTGCTTAAGAATAAGCATGAGGAATCTCAAGTAAAATACCATGAATAGCATTAGCTCCTATTTGTAGAGATTCCGTAAATATTTCATTTCAAAAATAGAAAAGTTCTAAACAAACTGGGATTTTTTTAAAGCTTGGATCTAGTTACTAATTCATGATTTGACACGTACAGAATGAAAACGTTTTTCTATTCTACGAGAATTTATATGAAAGTCTTTCATTTGCATCTTTCGATGAAAGTTTATTTTACCAGAATTATCTTAATTTTGGCTAATTCTTTTTTGATGATCGATTCAATCTCTGATAAAAAAAGATATACCTTAGTTCTTTATCTCTTCAACAAGTTTAATAGTGAGCATAAAGGCCTTGTTGTCTGATGGAGAGAAGAACCTATGATTTGCTTTTGGGAAAATTTTCAAACAAACAATTTCAACGAAATCTTTAAATTTCTATTTTTAATTACTATGTTCAACTATATGTATTCCTCTATCTGTAGAGTACATTGAAATACAAAAATGGCTATAACAGAGTTTCTATATTGTGCGGTTGCGGTTAACAATTTCAATTGTCGATTAATATTTACAAGTCAATAGTCAATAATTATAGGCCATTGGTTAACGGTCATGACGACCAATGAGTAATAAAGAATAGAAATCTTATTTTCTAGGAATATAAGAATCAAATTAAAAGCATTTTGAGTAATCATATTCTCTTTATCATTTCAAAAATAAAAATTTTTGACTAAACAAAAATAGTAGGAAATATTCAAAGTCTTTTTCCTAAATATCACCCAAAACAAGAGGGTCACTATGTCAGGAAATGACCATCTAGTCCTTCTTCAATAAAATTTCAAAAATTATAATATCCACCCAAAATTATACATATTACGAAGGGCTCATCAGAGATAGTTTTAAATACTTAAAGTACTTTTAAGTTAAATTTAGATAAAAAAAAAAAGAAAGAGAATGGAAAAAATAATCAAAACAGGAAAAAATAGACAACTATGCCCGGGTGCCGGCATTGACGCCAACCTAGCAGTACCAACGTTGACGATACGGGCGGTGACGGACGCCGAATACTCGGCTCGACGGCTGCCAAATAACTCGCGTCAACGGCCGTCTTATGCTGTCGACATACATGAATTTGTTATGTTGTCATTTCGTGTGATTAGTTCAAACGGTGCCACTATCAAATTATATCCAATTTTTTTACCTATTTTTAACTTAAAAGTTGGAAATTAAATACATAAAAACTGCACTCTGAATGAGCCCCTCATATGTCCTCGTTGACGTTAATGCCATTCAGGTGGTGCTAGCTGCATTTTAGAAAATTAGTGTGCTTGTAAATTTATCATAAATTTGGGTGTATTATAATTTTTAGGGAAAATTAAATCCACCACCCATGGGAAAATTACATCCACACATGGGCAAATTACATCCACCACCCATGATGTTTGGCGAAATTACACGCCTCACCCACGAGGTTTCCAAAATTACTTTCCCACCCATGTTAGTTTCTTCTTTTTTACATCCGACAACTTTTCTAAATTTCTTTCTAAGAGTATTATATTTTGACCCGACACGAAAGTTTTCTCAGGTTTGAAACGTGTTGAAATTCTTGAGGTTTGAAACGTGTTGAAATTCTTGAGGTTTGAAACGTGTTGAAAAAACCTAGATGAACTCCCAATTAATGCGCAAAATCTAGTGATGGAGTGTAATTTCCTGACTATTCATGTATCGCGTGAAAGAATGCTGATTTTGCCACGTGTCTATATTAACTACCCCCCCAAAAAAACCACGTACATAAGATCGATTTGCAAAAACCATTAGCGTGTCGATCTCTGTCAAACATTGTGTGCGGATTTTTGCTGTCTTGGACATTATGCAAATAACTCCATAATACCCTTTCCTAATTGAAGAAGAACAATAATAAGGATCACTATATAGCTACGTAAGAAATAGCTTTCAACTAGTTTCATTGATGCGGTTTCCCAATGTATGCATGGATGGCTATAGAGCTGGCGAGCTTCTATTGTACCACTTGCACCCCTATCCACGTCCAATGCCGACTCTTTTTTAAAATGTGATCGACTCGTAACATGATTGTCTTCTTTTTAAAAAAACTTCCTTTAAATTAGTGCAACTTAAAAGGAGACATGGACATATAAAAAATGAAACAGACACAAATAATGAAACAAACGATAAAAAGATGATCGAAAGTATTAGAAAGAAAAAATTATGAACGATGAAGAAATCAAATTGAGCATGATAACGTAGCTTTTTTTTTTCTGTTTTATTTGCCACATTACTTTTTCTTCGGTTAATTTCATCGATCACATATAATTGACTGTTCATAGTGTGCTGGTAAAGGTTTTATAAAAACAATTGGTCTTTTCCACCCTAGTAACAATGATTTTTTTTTTGTTTCCTTTTGCACTTTAGCGAAGCTAAAGCTCGGTGTCTTTTACTCAAAGAACTTTGTCTGTAGTATTAAAAAGGTAACCATAAGATGCCTTATTTCAATTTGCTATCATAATCATAGTATCCTGTATCAATCAGTTGATCGATTCAACCAATAGGGGGTTCATAGCCTTCTTCTTTCTTTCCAAAATCTGTACAGTTTAATTGAATTTTTCATCATCAAAGTTCAGGCGAATTCGACAAAAATATGAAAAGTGGTGCTCCATCAAAATATCCACTGATCACGATAAGTAGAGTTGGCGGGTCTCGAAGAGCAAATATAGTCAGGGGCGGAGCCAGAAATTAATTGTTAGGAGGGTCAAAAATATGTTAACAAACATTATTTTTAGCTATATATATTAATGGTATGTAATGTTCAACTACTTAAATATATATTTTGTTTTATATGTAAACTATGTAAATTGTCTAAGATATTCAGTAGTATCATAGAAGGAATAGTATATTAAGAAATAAAAAATCACTATTATATAACATAAATGTCAAAGAACAATGAAGTAAACCATTAAATGATGGTACTAATAACTTAGCAAGTCTTCAAAACATATACACTAATCCAAGAAAAATACTTCATCTTGTTTAAATATAGATTTTTTTTTGCTTTTGACAATTTCGCTCTTACTTTTTTGCATTATAAGTTGAAATATATTAGAAGGTAGAATGTGATAGAAAAGACAAGGGATAGATAGGATTTAAACATGCGTATCATTTTTAAAATAATGAATAGACCTATCTATTGAGAATAGAATGAAGTAATAAACACCCTAAAAATATAGCATATACTAAAAATGGCTCTCTAATTAATTGATAATAAATTCAGTATATTTTTCAAATTAGTAAACAAACATTTATGGTAAAGATCAAATTATTAAGGAGTCAAGTGGAAACAATGAAAATAAGATACTAATATACTATAAAAATTTGTATTTAAAAAATCAGAAGTACAATCATCAAGGAGATAGCCCAAAAAGAATTTTGTAAATGAAATCAACCATTGATATGAAAGTAGACTTTCTACTCGGGAAGGTAATTGGAATAAACCAAAAATTAAGGATTTTCATTTATAGTAAGGTGGCATTTGATTGGAAGTGATTAGATTAGAAACAATATAAAATATGATTGAGTATTTACCGTTAATGACGGATAATTGACACCTAATATATTTACTTACATGATACTTTTTTTATTATCTAAAATGCCACTATTTATTGTCATTCACATGAGTAATCTGACATATATACTTTCAATTTTTTGTCAAAAGGTTTGGGGGCCAAGCCCCCTAATGCTACATGTAGCTCCGCCACTGAATATAGCATTAAGACTATACACGTACCTATATGTATGATTACGCACTAAATATGATACGTGATTAATTGTAAATTATGTACTTTAAATAATTACTATTTAATTGCAAGTGCAGTGTTTGTCACATGGATCGATTCAAAGAAATATCCGTCTGTATAAAAAAATTATGATGCCCATGAAAAATGTGGTCAAACTCTATAAACAATTGAGAAAATAAACTTGCGGTGGCTATGGAAGCTAAGCCTGAGACCACATGGGTTACCCTTGATTGTAAAGTGTGGTGTACAATTCATCTCTACTTAGCTATATATGTCCGTGCTTGATGAGGTGGAAGATGAGAAATCTGTGAATGTATTTTGTATGACAAGGTGTGTCACGAGCAAAATGGTGTACTGCTATCACCTACAAGATTGTCGAATGAAGGAATGAGATAACCCAAGGGCACACATTGATCAACTTTCCCCCACTTTCTGTAGCCACGTCATCCTCTTCTGTGAAAATTCACTCCCCAACTCCGTCCTCTCTCCATCCTCTCAAGATTCCGACACCCCCAAACCTTAATTCCCTCTTCTCTGACTTTTTGACCTCTGGTTATCTTTCCAACTCACAAAATTTATTCCTTTTCCGTTTCTTCTCCAACAATTAACATTGACGTCGGCCTTCCCTCAATTCCCATCGCAAATATTTCTCTCCCTACCCCAGCCGCTGCTTTGTTCCCCTCTCCAGTCCAACAATATCGGAAGCAAAAAGATGCTTAGATTTTGGTAGACGTCTTAATTGTCATTACCCAAGCCCAGAAACTTCCATTCAGAATTTTGCTCAAATTCTAAGAAGAAGTAAACGGGTGGAGGAAAAACACAGTGGTCATCTAAATGGCAAGCATCATCTCCTTTCAAAACATCAGAGGGATAAACAAAAAAGAGAAGTTGGCCCTTCTTCGGCTAGAAATAAAGGAAGTCGGATCAAGCCTAATGGTAATCTTCGAGACACATCAGTCTCAACCTCTAGATAAATGGCAACGCATCTGGGGACAAGGAGAAAACTCAAACGTGATTGAAGTCCCCATGGTTGTTCAATCAGTAGGCATTGTGGTTACATGGAATCCTAATTTGTTTCTATTCAAAATTCACACTAGAAGGAAAGATGGGTAGCAATAAAGTTGTCCTGGCCTATTATTCTGTTTGTAGGCTATATTGTTTTTGGCTATGCTCCAACACAATCGGAAGCAAGAAGACGCATGTATACGGAGATACTCACTGGAATCTACATAACAAGCTACTCTTTGAAGACAAATTGCAGCCCTGGACGGAAGTCGTCGACATGGTAAAGAGAGCAAGCTTAGAATGGAGCATAGATGTAGTTCACTTTCCTGATCATATTATTCTTTCTTTAGAAATTGTTTAATCTCTTTTGATCAAAAAAAAAGAAATTTGTTTAATCTTTTGTATTAAAGTAATGTGTTGCTTTTTATTCTTATTTTTCTTTTGTGTGAGAAAAATATTATGCTAAAGTATCACCTTATGTAACTGATTATCCAGTAATTATCAAAAAAAAATCTAGTCTGGTCGTTACGTTGGCATGACCGTCATGGTCACATGCAAACCGCACGTACGCAAGCGATCGACTAATTTTTTTTTGATAAGGAAGCGATCGACTAATTTAGACATTACTACCCTGTCATTATCTAGCTAGCTTCCCAGATGTGTTCATTTCCTTCGCGTACAATCATTGCCTTATTTAGCGGCCATTCATCTGTGGATGCAAATACTTTCCGCCACGAAGTCCACAATTAGTTTGTTGAAACAGGTGTTTACAAAAGAATGTTCTCTGAGTTCTGACGATGAAATATTTGACATTGAACAATAGTCAGTCTGTGTGCTAGCATAATAAATAGCCTATTGTTTATAGCAAAAACGGAAACATAGAGGCTACCGATTTAACCCAGTGGATTTCATATATGCAGATGTCGGCAGCTGAATTTGTCTTTTTGTATCGACACGTGTGTTTGAAAGAAAAAGAGTTATGGATTTGGAAGACCCAATTTTTGGCTACAACCATATATAGCTATAGATAGCTACATACATGTATATTCGGTCATTGAAAACTGTACATTTGATCATTCAAAACTGTACTGATGTATATGTGCATGTATACAGTGAATTGTGATATTTCTGAATTTGTACTAAATGTACATACTAACCTTATAAACTGTACAATAAACTTATAAAACATGTACATTTTTCTACACAAACTGTACCATGAAAAATGTAGTCAAAGATGGCTACATATGGTTGTAGCTAATACTCATTGTTTGGAAGATTACTCAAGCCAACTTAGGTACTATTAAGATTATCCAAGATCCTAAGGCACGATTTGGTTTGTTGCGACGTGCGAATGGTAAGGAATTAGCAGAGAAATTCTATTTGGTCAATATCCTTCTAAATATGTAATATTCACCCTAATGTGTGGGTAATGTGTCCGATTACAATGAGTACTGATAGATGAAACCAGTGAAAATATAAATTAATTAAACTGGTCATCAACTGGAGCCGGTTCGGTTGATCGGGACCTGTAATTAGTTTGGACCTGAAGCTTCATTAATGAAGTGGTCGGTCCCGAATCTTTATTTATAAATTTGGACCCAAATTGTATTCAAACTGGACACGAAGTAGAAATCGTTGTGAGAGCTTGTGAGACCAGGAACTTGGGAATCGTTCTTGAATTACCGGGCAGAGCTATCATATAAACTATCTATGGTCTAGAGCTGATCAACATTGACTCGGCCCGACGGCCCAATTCGGCCCGGCCCAGAAATAAAGTCTGAAAAGCCTGTCTAAAAAAAATTTCGGGCGGGTTTGGACAACAAATCAAACTCGAATGAAAAACCGGGCCGGGCTTTGGCAAAATTTAGGCCCGCAACTAAGCCCGGCCCGACCCGGTCTATTATTATTATTATATATTTATAAATATAATATTATACTCCCCTTGTTTTCAGTATATAATTTGTTTGATTCTTTCACTAGTTTCAAAGTAGAAGATGTTCTAGCCTTTTTTGTGATCTGCTTTCCAATTCTACCCTCTCATCTTTTATTTTACAACTCTAATTTTCAAATTATTTCAATTCTCAATGCAAAAATAGGGTAAAATAGTCTAAATTTTTCCTCTTTAATTCTTATGCCTAGAGTAGAGTTAGAAATAAAGTACTGAAAATGAGAGGAAGTATATATTAAAATTACTGAAGTGGGGTTCCACCACGCGTAGTAACCAAGTAGCTAGCGAAGGATACATGCCGCTGCGGAGACAACAGAAGAGCCTCCTACCGGTCCCAAGATCGCGCCCTCACGTCCGGGGAACTATTCCTGGATAGACTGCGGAAGAACGATAAGCCGTATGGTTCTCCTCGCCAGCAGAGCGAAGCGAAGCGAAGCAAGGCCCTCTCCGGTAGACTAGAAGTAACTATTCGGTAAAGGGAATAAATTATAGGAAAACCTTGTATATTGGAGAATTCTAGAATAGGTAGGCCCACAGAAACGGTTATACTCTATAGGGAGGCCTAAAATAAGAGTCATAAGCTATGTAAGAAGGGACATGCTCTGATCAATACATCGTTAGGCTTTCTTTGCAACTTCTGCTGAGTACGAGTTCCACACTATCTCATTTGGCGCCGTCTGTGGGAATTGAACGTCGAGAGACAACCGCGATCCAATCCACAGAGTTACGTTTCTTGTCTCTCGTTCGACCATGGCACCACGATCAAGCAAAGGGAAGGGGAAGATGGCTGCAATCGGGAAAGCTCGTTCTCAAAGGAAGACCTCACCGATCTGATGAAGAGTTTTGCGCAGGAAGTTAATGAGAAGATCGCTGAAAGCAATGAACGGTTCCAACAGGAGATGACGGATAGAGATCTAGAGCATCAGAAGAAAATCGATGAAATGGCAAGCGTAATTGAGAACCTGAAAGCGAAGAGCGGATCAAAGAGTGAGGAAAGCAGGAAAGAGAAGTCACGCCAAAAGATGCAAAGGAGGACCTCATTGACATGTCGCTATATCCCTTCACCAGAAATATTCGGAAGGCGAAGCTCCCACCGTTCTTCGTCGCTCCGACAATAGAGAAGTACGATGGAACCGGGGACCCCGCTCAACATATCAAAAAGTTCATCTTCACGATGAACACTCAAGGGATCAGCTCCCAGGCGCTCTGCAATTTGTTTCCGGGAACACTCGCTAAAAGAGCTTTAAATTGGATTTCCTCTCGGAAACCACAATCCATCTCAAGCTTCAAACAGCTTAAGAGGAATTTCAACTTTACTTTGCAGCGAGTAAAAAGATCCAGAAAGATACGATCGAACTAATGGACATCAGGCAGAGGAGGGGAGAGACGTGAGTGAAAGAGTACAACGAACGTTTCCATAAGCAGGGTGGCTGAGGTAGACGATGTGGATGAAAAAATACTGGTAAAAGCTTTTGGAAATGGATTGGCGAATCCAAGATTGGCAGGAAAAATCACTACCAAAGCACCACAAACTCACGGGGAGCTAGCAGAAATGCTGCACGATTTCTTGAAATCGGAGATTGCGGAAAATAAGGCAAAAGAATGGCCAATAGTTTCAAACCGGCAAACGAGAAGAAGCAAGGAGGAGCGCTGTCTGTTGGCGTGAGTTATGGGGAGACGTTGCTTCAAAACCTTGGGGAGCAAGATACAGGCCGTATGGGAAGGATCCGGTCACAACTTCCCATACTGGAGGCAAGTCGACGTATGGAGCAAAGGTTATTACTATCGCTCCAGGGAGGTATGCAGCCGCAGTAAGGGAAGGCTATCTTCCGCCCCCTAAGAAGCCTGCCTCAGGAGAGAAACACATTGGCGTATTGTGAATTCCACGGGCATTACAACCACATGATGACCAATTGTGTGACATTGTCAAGAGAACTGAACAAGATTGATGAGCAAAAAAGGAAACAAGAAAAACAGAGACATGAAGCTTCCAAACAGCAAAAGAGTAACAACGACTACCAGAAACCGATCCCGTTACGGGCATAACAGAGGTGGCATGAGGAACGAGGATCACCCCGAGTTAGACCATAGCAAATCTTTCGATTTTGGGGTCATAACTGGTTTGTTCTCAGAAAAGGGGCCATTCACGGCCAAAGAAAAGAAAAAGGCACGTACACGAAGTCCATGAGAAGCTACCGGAGAAGAAGATCCAGAAAAGGGGGCCCTTACCGCCTATCTACTTCACGGAGGAAGACGAAGTGGGAGTTTACTACCCCCATAATGACCCTCTCATCATTCGGGCTCAAGTCAATGATAGGATGGTAGGAAACATCATTGTCGACTGCGGAGCAGGAGCAAATGTGATCTCCCTAGTGGCGTTCCGGAAACTGGAAATCCCGGACGAAAAGGTCAAACCATTTACTGCTACTTTCGGAGGGTTCATCGGAGGAATCACGGCTCAGGCCAACGGAAGTGTCGATGTCACAATGACGTTAGGCCAAAAGGATGATCGGAGAACAGAAAAACTAACTTTGTACATCATGCGAGACCTGTCCGGGTACAACATCTACTTAGGGCGACCCGGAATCAATGCTTTTGGAGCTGTTTGTAGCACCTATTATCTCAAGCTTAAATACTTGACAAGGGGCGGAAGGTTGGTATCCATCCCCGGAAGCCAGAAAACAGCAAGGGTGTGCGAAGTACGAATCACCGAGGATTTTCCGGAAGAGGACGTAGTCAAAGAGGTTGGCTCCAATCGAGAATACGAAGAGGGGGAGGCCAGAGCACGGATGCCCGGAGAAACCTCAGAGAAGGTAGTGGTACCGGCGGAACAACCAAAAGAGGTACCCCTGAACACCGATCCTTCTAAATTTTTCAAAATTGGGAATGCTTTTCACCATGATGAACAGATTCACTTAATGGATTTTGGAAAAAAGAAGAGAAAGACGTTCGCTTGGAGTCCAAAAGACATGCCCTGGAGTGGACGCTAGCGTTATCCAGCATAGCCTGAACGTCGATCCGAAGTTTCCTGCCATCCGACAGAGGAAGAGGATGTAGGAAAAGAAAGGGACGAGGCGGCTGCCCCGGAGGGGAGGGAAGGTCGAAAGGTTGTTGGAAGCCGGTTTATTATTAGAAAGTTTTTATCCAAAAATGGCTATCAAAGTCGTTTTGGAAAAAGGCAAAAGGAAAATGGAGGATGTGTGTGGACTTCCAGATTTGATAAAACTTATCCGAAAGATTTCTATCCTTTACCGTCCATAGATAAACTTGTAGCGGCAACAACGTAGAGTAGTGTGATGAGCTTTTTAGATGCGTTCTCCGGATATAACCAAATAATGATGAACAAAATTGACCAAGAGAAAACATCCTTTGTCACCTCGACCGATATTTTCTGCTACAAGGTTATGCCTTTTGGATTAAAAAATGCAGGGGCAACCTTTCAGCGAATGATTGACGAAGTATTCAGGGAACAGTTGTCCCGAAATGTGGAGGCATATGTGGATGATATAGTAGTAAGGAGTAATTCTATAGCCCAGCACATGGAAGACCTTGAGGAAACCTTCAACACCCTGGATAAGTACAAGATCAAGCTAAATCCTGAAAAATGCATCTTCGGGGTCACTCAAGGAAAGTTTTTGGGATTTATAGTCGGGCAGAGAGGAATCGAAGTTGATCCGGAAAAAACTCAAGCGGTTCTCAACCTTCCGCAGCCAAGAAACATCAAGGATGTGCAAGCCCTGAATGGAAGGCTCGCTGCTTTAAGTAGATTTTGCTCCAAGCTTCAAGAAAAATCTATCCCATTTTTTAATGTCCTCCGGAAAAATAAAAAGTTCCAGTGGGATACAGAGTGTATAGACGCCATCAAACGAATCAAGAAAATGCTTCAGGAGCTTCCGAAGCTTGGCGTTCCATCACCAGGCCAGGATCTAATCTTATATTTGTCAGTTTCAGAATGGGCGGTGGCAGCGGTCCTAATCATGGAGGAGGAAAAGAAGGAAATCCCTGTCTATTTTACCGGAAAGATCTTAACCGCCGCGGAAACAAGGTACTCTAATATCGAGAAAGTTTTGTTTGCTCTTGTGATCGCATCCAGGAAACTGAAACCATACTTCCAGTCACATCGAATCACCGTCCGAACCAATTGGCCCTTAAAGCAAATCACCAATAACCCGAACGCCTCCGGAAGGATGATTACTTGGACGGTAGAGCTTACTCAGTTTGAAATCCATTATGTTCCGCGGACAGCAATAAGAGCCCAGGCCCTGGTTGATTTCATCACCGAGGCAAGTTTTTTCCGTCAAGAGGAGCGGGAAGTCCCGTACAAGATGTGGGTGGATGGAGCTAGGTGTAAAACCGGTGCGGGGATTGGGGTTGTAATCAAGACTCCCGATGGAAGGAAAATGAATCATGCGGTAAGGTTGGAATTTGAAGTAACAAACAACGAAGCAGAATATGAGGCGTTAATACAGGGGCTGGAAATAGCCTGCGCCCTGGGGTAACAGAGCTGGAGATACAATCTGATTCCTTGCTTGTGACAAGGCAAAGTGAGAGCATCTTCGAAACAAAGGAGGAAAAACTAAAACTCTACTTGATAAAGGTACAAGATCTAAGGGCGAGATTTTCAAAATGCAATCTCCGACATATACCCAGAGACCAAAATTCGGAGGCTGATGTACTGGCTAAGTTAGCAAGTATAGCGGAAGGAATACCGTCAGAAGTCCAGCTACAATTAATGAAATTCTCGAGTATAGAAAAGATGGAGACAATGTCAGTTGAAATAACCAATTTAGGTGAATCATGGATGACCCCGATTGTCCGGTACATCCAAGAAGGGTCACTAGCGGAGGAAGAAAAAGAAGCCAAAACAATAAAAAGAAGGGCATCATCATTCTTTTTTGAAAACGACCAACTGTACAAGCGATCTTTTGGCAGACCATCACTGAAGTGTGTAACAGAGGGTCAAGGACTAGAACTTATCAGCGAAGTCCACAATGGGGTGTGTGGTAATCACCAAGGGGGAAGAGCAGTAATGCATAAAATTTAAGGATGGGCTACTTTTGGCCGTCAATCCAAAGGATGTGCGGAGACTATGTCAAAAAATGGGTGCAGTGTCAGTTGCACGGTCCAAAGATTGGAAACCCACCTGCGGAGATGAAGTCTTTCACCTCCCCGATCCCTTTTGCAAAATGGGGATTGGATATTGTCGGATCATTTCCAGAAGCTTCTCCAGGAAGGTATAAATACTTGTATGTTGCGGTGGATTACTTCACTAAATTGGTGGAAGCTCTTCCGGTAGTAAATATAACTGCACGGAAGACAGAGGAATTTGTTTGGAAGAATGTCGTATGTCGGTTTGGCATACCGAAGGTAATCATAGCGGACAACGGCTCACAGTTCAATTGCAAAAGCTTCAGAGAGTTTTGCGAAGAATGGAAGATTGACTTGAGATTCACATCCGTTGCTCATCCGCAAGCAAATGGCCAGGTCAAAAATACTAATGGACAAATTGTGAAGGCTCTAAAAAGAAAGTTGGAAGGTAAAAGAGGAAAGTGGGCAGAGGTGCTACCGCAAATCTTATGGGCTAACAGAACAACTGTCAAGGCCAACCGGTGAAACTCCTTATAGGTTAAAGTACGGCCTGGAGGCAGTGGTACCGGCAGAAATTATGATACCATCAAAAAGGATTGAAGGGTACGAAGAGGAAGAGAACGACGAAAGCATCCGAGATGAGTTGGACGTCTTGGATGAGAGGCGAATGATCGCCGATTTAAGAAATCAAAATGACAAGTTAAGAATTGAACGTCATTTCAATAAAAAGGTAAGGGAACGGTCTTTTTCCTTGGGTGACTTGGTACTTCGGGAAGTGAAGCAGCCAGCGAAATTGTAACCTCAGTGGGAAGGCCCATATATCGTTCAAGCTAAGACAGACCGAGCATCTTATAGGCTCTGAAATATGGACAGGAGTGATCTGCCACATTCTTGGCACGCTGAATGCCTCAAGAAGTTCTATGTGTAATCTCTTTCTGGTTGTAAGTTAGTAGACTATTTGTTGATATCGCAGGAATTATCTCATGTGGATGTCCGACGATCTTTCCATCAGTAGTGATGAAGTGTTTTACCTGACAACCTCAGTTGTTCCGTTTTGGATATTTACTTACAAAATTTTTTAGGGGGTTAACCACCCTCTAGTAACGATATATAAAGTTTTCGAAACAAAAACAAAAGCATTGCAAAGACAATTTTCCTTACTCAAAGGCGGAGGGCAAAGAGTTTTAAACAATAAAAAGAAAGACAAAAAATATGACCGACGATCTCACCATCAGCGATGGTAGAGTGTTTTGTATCCGACGATCTAACCATCAACGATGGTAGTGTATTTCATCCGACGATCTCATGTCTTAAAGACAAAAGAGTATTAAACCGACGATCTCACCGTCTCGAAGTCGGTAGAGTGTTAAATCGACGATCTCACAATGTGTACAGTGGTAGAGTGTATGAGTGTAACTAAAAGGTTACCGAAAGAAATCTTGGCAAAAATAAAAAGCAGTTCAATATTAACAAAGTCTCCGACTTTCGGGAGACCGGTCGCTCCGGTCATGCCCGAAAGGTCTGGCCGTTCCATCAAAAAAAGGGGGATATAATTTACAAAGCAAAAGTACTCTGGTACGAAATAAATGATAACTATAAAAAAGAGTTTATGATGCAGGCCCTGCAGGATCCTCCGCAAGCTTCTCGGATTCTTGCGAACGATTCGTAGGGGTTGAGGTACTTCCTCTGGAGTCTTCCTTGTTCTCGACTACCGGAACAAGAGTGGCATCGCTACGAGCTCGCACAATGGCTGATCCCATAAAAGATGGGGCAAAGCATGTGTTCCTTGCGGGCCGTGAGAACTTCACCAGCTCTTCGTGATATCCGGTGGAACGAGCAAGAGCTTCAAATTCTAGGTTGTCATAAAGAGCTTCGTCCATGGATTGCTGCTTCTCGGAAAAGAACTCGGATACAACTCGTTGGCTCTCCCTGGCGAATTTACGGCACTGAGAAGAGAGAGTCTCTTTAAGACCTGAAACAGTGCGGTCCTTCATCTGAAGTTCCGACCGCGCCTCTTTGACAACCCCCTTTAACTTCGCAACTTTGCTCTCGTAGGATAAGGTAAGACTCCGGTATCGCTCCCTCTCCGACTCCGAAGTGATTAGTGAAGCTTTAAGACCAGAGACCTTTTTAAGCCAAAAGTCGGAACTCCTGGCAGCCTCCAACGAAGAACTTTGATTTTCTGCATAAATTACAAAGAGTTAACAAGGCAATGTAAAAAAGAAGGAAAAATGAAAGCTTTCGGTGATACGAAGGTTACCGGAAGCCTTTTTCTTCTGTGATTCCAGCTCTTCCTCAAGCTCTTTAATTCGAAAAGTTGCCTGTGCAAGCTTTTCCCTCTCCGTTTCAAGACTGGCTTTGAGGTCATTCTGTTCGGCCTCAGCTGCTTGCAAGAGTTGGTTCTTCCTTTCCGACTCTGATTCAAAGGATGACCGGAGATCCTCAGTAGTTCTCCGGACCTCTTCAGCAACCTTCCGAACGTCTTCAGCTTCCTCTTCCAATAACCGCTTCTGATCGTCAAAAGCGGCATGTAGCCTGTTGACAGCATCCTCTCGATCGATGGACGCAGCTTCTTGAAGTTTCTCCCGGAGGATGGCTTTCTCATCCTCAAATTGAGCCTGCGCTTGTTTAAGGGCTTCTCGAGCCTTCGCCTTCTCCTCGTCGACAGCTTTCTTGTATTTCTCCGCTCGGGCCTCGGCGGAGCGAAGAGCTTGGGAAGAGTATTGAGACTGAGTCTCAACGCATTGGGCCATCGCCGTGGCCTAAAAAGCAAAGGTGTTAAAATCAAAAACAAAAGGTAATACAAAATAAATGTATATGAAGAAATCGAACCTGAATTATGGCACTCCAGAGGCGGTCAAAAGCCTCTCTCTTCGGAATAGAGTGGCGGACGATGGCGTCGGAGCTACCCTCCCCAATCCGGAGTTTTTGTTTTAGAGGAGTTGGATGAGAAGCAGGGGCAAAGATGTCATTGTCATTTTTTGCCGCCTCCGCAGCGGTAGACCAGAGGGTCTTGTACCTCATTCCTCGAACGTACGGAAGACGAGGAACTGGGTTTCCCCAGTGATAGCCCTAGTCCGGTTTTGAAGAGGGACCGCAGAACGAAGGATCAGCTCGCGGTGGAGGAGAGGATCTGTCGCTTGCATGCTTGCTCCCGGCTCCGGGCTGAGGAACCTCCTGGGAGGGAGCGTCGGACGACTCCGAAGAAGAACTACCCTCCGCATTATCCTCGACAATTCCATTGCCTTTACCGGGCGGGATTTCGCGGCCCCTTTTTCTCTCCGGAGCACCACCTTCCTTTATTGCAACTCCGTGCACGGGTCGTCGCCCGTTCAGGCACCGGGTCTGCGGAGGGAAGGGCAGTAGCTGCGAGAAACAAAACCATAAGTAATCAAACAAGTTCAAAGTTAAAAGCAAAAGGAAAAAAGGCTGCGGAAAGGTATACCAGTGGAAAAAATGGAATCGGTATTTTGAGTTAAAGCTTCATCTACGCAAAAAAAGCCATGCAGATCAGGGAAGAGGGATGATATGGGAGTTAAATCCACATCTTTTTTAACTCCACCCGGACTGCAGGCAGGAGTGGACACGAGAGTACCTGTTTCCGAAGGGACAGCAGCAAGGGGACCTGTGGAACCAGTTTCGGTAACATGCTTTTCCCTTCGTACTAATTTTATTTTTGACTGATCAACTTTCTTGGGCCCCTCGGGGGCTTTCCTCTTAGTACCAGTAGTTTTGCTACCGGAAGAACTCCGAGCTTTTCCACCGGAAGGAGCAGGAAGGGCTCCCTTTTTCTCTTCGGTGGCCCTGTAGTCAACAAGCTCCCAGCTGTACCGGAGGGAGAATTTTCCGCCTGATTGAACAAAAGCTGTGGTACAAGGAGGAAGTAAGAAAACATCCGGAAACTAATAAAGAAAGGGGGCACTCAGGAAAAATACGTACGGTCAATGTTCCTCTGGGTTTTGTTCAGCTTCTCTTCGGAGAGGAAGAAGGTGATGGGATGGAGCGCCGATGAGCTCAGCTTCTTGAGTATGTCTCCATTGGATAAGAATTGGCTAAAGGGGGTAACGGAGCGGCAAGCTGCCCCTTAGCTATGTCCCCGATATGGGAGACTCCGATAAAAGTCCCCCTCGGTGGATAAAAAACGAACCAGTTGGAGGACCAGCCGCTCTCCAGGCTCACGCGCTTAAAAAAGGAATATCCGGACACGGCCAGGACGGATATGTCCTCCTCCGTAGTAGTGGTGTTCACCCTGGTTGTGAAAAAATTCACAAACTCCCGCGCATCGGGAGTAATGTCATTCTCCGCACAGATGGTGAGGAAGGCGTGCAAACTGCCTAGGGCATTGGGATTCATGTGGGCAAGAGTGCAACGCCGACGCGAAAGAAAACCAAGAACAAAGGGGTGCGGAGGGAAACGCAAGCCACGGTGAAGATGTTCCCGATACACAACGAAGCCATCCCCGAAGCAGTTGAAGGGATGCGCCGACGGCTCCGGCACGCGAATCTTCGACCCCAGTGGGACTTGCACACCTTTCATGAGTTTCCTCAAGTCTTTCACGGAAAGACTGGAACCGGTGCCCTGGCGAGGGTAGTCCCCGCCGATGTCTTCGGTAGGGATAGCAGAATCTTCTATGACACAATTCCCCCCGTCAACAAAAAGCTTCGATCCCACCGGCGCCGGAGTGGAAGAACTTGGGTTGACAGGTCCATTACAGGCAGAGAAAGGCGAAGATTCGGGAGAACAAAGGGCAGGGAAAGACGCGAAGGAGAAAAGACGCAAGAGCGGAAGACGAAAGATCAAGGTCAGGAAGCAAAGAAGAAGATAGAAGACAAGTGCGTGAAAACACAGGAAAGTTCGAAAGTTTGAAAAAACGAAGGGAAGAGAAGAAGGAGGGGAGAATGGCCTTAAATAGGCGGAAATCGGGCACGCTCTGCTAGAAGGTAATCATAACCTACTACTGCAAGTATGTCAGGAAAAGTAGCTTCAGAAGGCAAGGCGGCGATAGTTAAAGCAAGGCGCGTTGCTGAGCCGGCGGTAGATCTCCAACGGTAGAAAATCCGAAGAAAAAGAAACAATTCTAAGACCTCTTTCCTTTTTCTTAAAAAAAAAGAAAAGAGATCTTGTGGGACTAGGAGGAGTGGGGCAGAACGCCAAAATTTTGAAACGACAAGAAGATCTTTCCTTGGAGAACAAGAAAAGATCTTGTTGGACTGATGAAGTGGGGTTCCACCACGCGTAGTAACCAAGTGGCTAGCGAAGGATACATGCCGCCTGTGGAGACAACAGAAGAGCCTCCTACCGGTCCCAAGATCGGGCCCTCGCGTCCGGGGAACTATTCTCTGGATAGACTGCGGAAGAACGATAAGCCGTATGGTTGTCCTCACCAGCAAAGCGAAGCGAAGCAAGGCCCTCTCCGGTAGACTGGAAGTTACTATTCGGTAAAGGGAATAAATTATAGGAAAACCTTGTATATTAGAGAATATTCTAGAATAGTGTAGGCCCACATAAACGATTATAATCTATAGGGAGGCCTATAAATAAGAGTCATAAGCTATGTAAGAAGGGACATGCTCTGATCAATACATCGTTAGGCACTCTCTTTGCAACTTCTGTCTGAGTACGAGTTCCACACCATCTCAATTACTTTTATATAATATCTTGTATTATTTATTTAAATTATATATAATATCTATTAATATTACATACAACATATATTCATACTATATTTAATATTATAGTCTATATATTATTCAAAAAAACTAACAATATTATAAAAAAAATTATAAAACCGGGCCGGGCAATGGTAATGATTAAAATAAGTCCAGACCTAGCCCGGCCCGGCCCGAAAAATTTAAAAACGGGCTTGGACAAAAATATAGGGCCGTTCGGGCCTAGAATTCAATGTCGACCCGGCCGAACCCGGCCCGCCCGCCCATTTGATTAGCTCTACTATGGTCATTGTAGTTTGAAGGAAAAAGAATTCCAACTCACTTGGTCATTTATATGGTTGTTGGTAAGATTTGAACCAGAGATACTTACTTAGTGCTTCTACTTCTTATCACTATCGAATTATCAATAATGTGCTACATGAGGTCATTTGTATAATATATATATATATATATATATATATATATTCTATATATAGAAATCTTTAATTTTTTTTTGAAAAACATGGGGTCACGTGCCACATGATCCACCTTACCTCTGCCCCTTCTTAAAATACATTTAAAATGTAGTTGTTGGAACCAGAACCGGAACCAACCAATTTGGTCTCTTCAACTCTTTTTTGTGTTTCTAACGACTATAAGCGGTTACATTCCTTATCTATAAATAGGAAACATAACCGACCCTGGACCAAGCTATTGTACAACCCTCTTAAGAGCCAGTGGCGGACCGAGGTGGGGTTCGATGGGTCTCGGACCCCATTGATTTTCTGCTAATAAAAGAATAATTTTTTAAAGTATAGTTTTAATAAAATAAAATTGAATAAAATATTGAAAGTTAATATGTAAAGTTGTAAGTTTAATTATTGTCAATTTATTTTTATATATTACCTTCCAATTTAATATATGATAGTGTTGAAAAAAATTTGAACCCCATAACGTTTAACTTTTGAGAGCTCTATCTTATTTTCTTTGTATATTGTAGTTGTATTAGCCTTTATATATCTAATAGTTATACCTTTTTTCCTTATTAGAGTTTTCCACAGCTTTTAATTCAAATTTTTTTTATTGAGATAGTGAAATATTAATAATTTTTCTTTGTTTCTCACAATATAAACTTATAATCATAAATTTTAATTATTATTGACATAATAACCTGAACAACGACGAATATTAAACCACAAAAATTAGAAAGAATTGGAAATATAAAAACATACGAAGTAATTCTAGAATCAATAAAAAACCGGTAAAAACAAAGATAGAAAATGACTTTAGAGCTTCCTTCATAACCTCCCGAAATCGGCACTAGCTAGTTCAACTACAAATCATTCTTAAAGCCAGTACCAGTGGTACCAGGACCAGGCTGAACCACCCCTTATAGCCACCATTAATCTACCTCGCCCTTCATCTTTTGAACCAAAAAGATGAGAGTCGGCGTCTTCTTCCTCTAAAACCCTAGATTTTGTTTTTTTTTCTAATCTTCGCTTATGAAAGGCACATATCGTGCACTTTCTTCACGATTTGGCTCTCGATTGCTTCTTTTCATCTGGCGCTCCCGCTTCTATCTTTCTTCTACAAGTCTTCTTGATCTGTTTCCAGGTGCTCAGGCAACTTCTTCATGTCTGTTACTATTGTGTCCCAGATTTTTTTATTTTCTTTTTGATCCGTAAAGGGATCAGTTAAATGATACTCTGATCTTATTCTAGTGGGTTGTGTCGTTCGTGGCAAAATATCCTAAGTTAGAATGAAGAGGGGTTAGTATTGTCATTATCTTATGTCACTTATTTTAAGTTGAGAAAGATTTATTTCCATTTAATATTTTCATCCTTCCTATTTAAAATCACGTTCAGAAATATCATTCTTCTTTCCCTTCCTCATTCCTGACGCTCTCAACTCCCGCTCTGCTCATCCTTCCCCTTTGCTCTCTCCCTCCCTTACCCAATCTCTTCCAAGTCTTGATTGCTGGAGTTGATCATTATGAATTCCGTTTGTCTATCCGACGTCCGTCAGGTTTGGGTGGTGAATTTAATTGTGAGGTTGTTCTTCATTATTTTTCTTCCTCCTTCTGATTATGGTTTGATTTCCGACAAATTCAGTCTGTCTGTTCGTCGGTGTAAGTGGAGATTCTAGCAGGGCGTGGTGTAGAGTTCGCCGATGTGCTTTGCTTCGGATGTGAGGTAGGTGATAGATGGAATCAGTTGTGTGTGTTCACCCATGGGAGTTTTCAATTATTGTTTCCGTATATGTTTGATTTGATCTCTGATTTGGGGTGATTCTGGTTTGTCTCTAATTTACGTTTTGGTGCGTTAAAACCCTATGCGAAAGAGTTCTCAATTTGCATAATTCGATATGAAAGACTATTCTATTACTATGGTGATTTGTGGGTTTGATTTGTCTTCAGTTCGCCTCTGAAATTCTGTAATTTTACGTGTCCAAACATGCATCCGAACTTGTAAGTTCAGACAGCATGTGCGGACGCTTCTGGTTTTAAGAATTTTGAGATGTCCGAATTTCCGTCCGAACATGTAAGTTCGGACGGGGTACGAGGGAGGCTTTGGGTTTACTTTTTAGCTTGTGTCTGAACATAAGTTCAAACACTTGTAATATCTTCTTTTGGACTTTATCCGAACTTGTAAGTTTGGACAGACATTTGGACATGAGTATTTTGAAGTTCGGCATGTGTCCGAACATGTATGTTCGGACACATGATCGGACAAGTGGATTTTTCGGTTTTCTGATTCTCGGCTAACGTCTGAACATGTAAGGTCGGACGCAAGTTTGGGCAGGGCTCTATTTTCGCCTAACTTCTTCATTTGAGCTCCATTTTTATAGTTGTTTGTGGTGTTGTATTCCTCTCTGTATATGCTATATGTTTTGATGTGTTTTGGCATATGGTTAAGTGTATTTCCATTTAAAAAGTCTTTGTTATGTTTCCGATCTCTATTTTGCTCTGAAAGAGTGTTTGAACTTATGTGTTCTGTTTGGGCTTTCGTATTTGATAGTCAGTACAACTTATGTTCTGCTTAAGACTTATGATCCATTTCATAAGTTTTTGCTTTCTGTTCTGTTATGAGAAAGGCTTCAGCTCTGTTTTGTAAAGCTTATATGTTTGGGGACCTAGATGTTTAGCTTCTGAGCCTTGGATAGTTGGGTTTGACTATCCCGTAGCATGCTGCACAAGAATTCCTTCTATTTTGTTCCTTGGGTTACCTTCTGTTTCTGTCCCTCAGGGTCCCTTGAATGTTTAGTGACAGACGGGTCCATAGCTGTCTCTACGGCTTCTGTGTGGGATCTATGGATCCATATTGCCATGGAGTTGCCCTACTTATGTGTCAGCTGATGTCTAGGGTCCCACCTCTATTTTGTTAAGTCTCTAATTTCCGAACCGATCTATTTGTATTCCAAACTGTTTATGAATGTGTTTTTTGATTTTGGTCGGTCTGATATGTCTCCGCCTCTTTTGACATCTGCTTTGTAAAGCTTCTTTTTGTTTCTGACTTGTCTGACTTCTGCTTTGATAGATCTCCGCCTCTTGTATACTTTTGTCCTGCCTTCTGAACTATTTTGCTATGCTTAAGTATATGTATACGTATATGTTTTGTATAACGTTTTGAGCATGCCTAGCTGATGAAGTCTGCTTCTTTCTGAGCTGTGGTTTGCCCACCTTATTATATTAACATTTTGCAGGTTTAAGCTTCCGTGGAGGTTCTGCGTTTACTTTCACTTTTGCTCTTCATTTTGTAATTGTAACTACGGTCTGAGGCCCCTTCTCTAGTTTGCTCCATTATGTGTATTAGTGTGGCTTCCGCTTGTAATGTACGATTAAGTTGTAATCAATATTTATGTAATAAAAGTACATTTTGTATCTATTTTGGGATTTGTGAGAGTAGCCTTGTGTGTCTTTGGTAGTAAGCGCATGGCGTGTAACTGTCTCACAACCAAGGTGATTTTGGGGTAGTTACATTTAGTGGTATCAGAGCCAGGTTTGGTTTTCGTTGGGTTGTTGGGTATGTCTGCATGTTTACACTTCCGTGTCGTTGCTTGCTATCTACTATGTACTATCTGTTGTGTGTTATGTGCTATGTGATTTGCCTATTATCTTGTTGTGCGGTGTGATGTTTGTGAGTTCTGATGTGGTTAGGTTGTGAGATGAGTTCGTGATGTGGGTTCAGGAGTGTTTTAGTTGTGTGTTCCGGCTAGGTGTGGTGCTTTAGTTTTGTGTTGGATGTGCTGGGAGTGTGGGTTACGAGTTTGAGTGGTGTGATGTGTTGTGATGTGAGTTCGCGTGTGAGCTTTGTCTGTGAGTTTTACGTTTGAGTGTGAGTTTGGCTTGTGAGTTCTGAGTTGTGTAATGAGAGTTCAGAAGTGTTTCGATGTGTGTTGGAGATCGAGGTTCATTGCAGCAAGTTGGTCCACAAGCGCAGGGTTAGGGTTGGAGATCAAAGGTCCCCAAGGCAAGGCCTTGCTGGAGTTGAGCATCAGCTTAGTAGACACTGAGGAATCTCCCTAAAAGTTAACCATTTTTGAGCCAGGGCAGACTTACACCTTCTATAGAAGTCCTAGATGGAAAACCATTGGCCAAATGACAAGTCCCCTAATTCTCTATTCCTCCGGGCAAAATCACAATCCCTAGATTAATGCAAGAAGGACCCACAATAGCAGTACACAAGAGGCATGTTATCATATGAGAGGGTAAACAGCCTCATCTTAATATCATGTTTGTAGAGTAAAAGAACAAGGATGGGGAAGGAAAGATTTAGAAACACCGTAAACCTGATGAAATTGTAGTTAGCCACAACTAGGTCGTTCATCATGCTGGTAATGCATCTAATTAGCGAGGCTGCTTGCTTTATGAACGTCGGATTAGCTTAGTGCCTGGGAACATTGTAAACACAGAACTATCATGGAATCAGTTGAATTCCTGGTTGGCGAGATCCGCCCCTAGTTCAATTAGCTAAATGGCTAAGAGGCAGCTATTGATGAGTCAAGGACCGCAGATAAGAACGACATGCATAGTTTGGGTGCTTTCAAGTTCAATGACGAAGCAGAGCGGGGCAACAACACAAAATCAGAATCCTCTGAAAATACTTCAAAGGCCTGAGAGCTTAGCAGAGAGCCATTATGTTAAGGTTCTCATGGGCAAATAACTTTCATATTGCATGCACATCTTTCTGGAGCAAAGAACGGTATTTCTAAGTCTTCTGTCGCCATTTTTTTTTTGATAAATGGCTGGAAGACTAGCTTACAAGGTGATACTTTGGCATAGCCTTTCTCACCAAATTATGACAACAAGCAAAAACCTAATAGAAAATAAAACCAAGTATTAAGGCTAAGAGAATAATAGAGTGAATAGATCTTTTGCAGATAAGACTGCATGAGGAGGTAGATGAATATGCTGCCGGTTCCATTCGAAGCAAAGCCGCTTGACAGATGCCCCAGATTCACTTCAGTCTGGTGCCACACCTTCAAAGACCACTCTATTCCTTTGATTCAAAATTGCATAAAAGAAAGTTGAAACCCACAGCATCGACTTAGACCTCGCCACCATTCTTTGCCAGACTTGAAAAAGGGCGCCGGGAGTCTAGGGGAAGATGATGGAAACTCTCCACCATATAACAGGATGCTCCAGAGCTTTCGAGAGATAGTACAGTGGATAAAAAGGTGATCCGTTGTCTCCACTTCAAGGTGACAGAGAGAGAATCGAAGCTGCGCAAATGGATAAGATCGCGGGCAAAGAGCAGGTCCTTTGTTTGAACATGACCCTGAAGAACCAGCCAAACCAGAAGCTCCACTCTAGGTGGGGCAAAATTATGCCAGAAGGCTTGACACCAAGCAGTTGGCGCACTGACGGTGGATGAACCAGTTGCTTTAAAGAAAGACTTAGTAGCATAGCGGCCGTCCGGGGAAGACAGCCAATTCAGGCGATCGTCTTCCTCAGTGAGCCGCGGGGAATAAAGATTAATAACATCGAAAAGCTGCTACACTTGCACTCACTCATAGAGGAATAGAGACCTTCTCCATAAAATAGACCATCACCATTCTGACCCGAACCACTAACCCATGTTGTAAATGCAAGAAAATCTTTGGTCGGTGAGCAAGTATAACCTAGGGACCATGTTTTTCAATGACTGCACTCCCACCCATACATCAATCCAAAACCGGATCTTTTTACCATTAGCAAGTATCCACCTAAGATTGGATTCAAGGGCATGAGCATTAGCTGGATTCCAGCTGACGATCGACAAGATCGACTTCCACAAACCCTGAACTTTCACTTGAGCCCACTTCTCATCAGTGATGGGTAGTGAGATGTCCACATCATAGACGGAGCATAAGATGTTTTTCCAGAGTTTACCATCCTCCTGTTGGAAGCACCACCACCACTTGAACAGAAGCGCAACATTATTGACTTCAATATCTATCATTCCTTGGCCTTCATGATCTTTGGGCCTTGCGAGCGCACTCCACGAAATAAGGTGCATGCCCCGACGACTTCCTTTGCTCCAGAGGAAGGAGCTTTGAAGCTTATTAATTTGTTTCACACCACTCCTAGGAGCCCTGAATAAACTCAGATAATAGATGGGAAGACTTTGTAAAACTGATTTTATTAAAGCCAAATGACCTGCTCTAGACAGTGAAGAAGCCTTCTAACTGGCCAATCTATTGGCGATCCTATCGAGAACGGGTTTCCATTACGCTTAATACTACCACCAATGGGATAGCCAAGATATGTCGATGGCAGTGAATAGATTTTACAGCCCATGACCTCCTTGATAACATCCAACTCCCTTCCAGCCATGTTAATAGGGATAGTCACTGATTTGCACCAATTAACCTCCAACCCCGACATTTTTGAGAACACCGTAATACATAATTACACTACCTCCAATTCCTCCCTTCCAGTGGAGCAAAAAATCATTGTATCATCAGCATATTGAAGATGGGAGATGAGCGTTTCATTGACTCCTATATGTAGCCCTTTCCGCAATTGCGAGCTAACAACTTCATCTAATAGCCAGCCAAGCCCCTTTACACAGAGGACAAATAAGAGCGGGGAGAGGGGATCTCCTTGCTGAACTCCTCTTTTTGGCTTAATTAGAGGTAAAGGCACACCATTAGTAAGGATGGATATTTGAGAGGTAGAAATGCATTCCTTGATCCATAGTCTCCAAGTCTCATTGAAACCGAAGAAGTGCAGCGTGAGGTCAATGAAGGACCAAGAGAGGCAATTAAAGGCCTTGGAGAAGTCAGTCTTGAGGATGGTACCTGGCAGGCATTTTCTCTTACGCCACGATATGACTTAATTGGTAATGATAGGATCTTCAGCATTGTTTATCCTTTGATAAAAGCCATTTGAGTGCCCTCAACTAGCTTTTGATCACTTGACTTAGCCGTGAAGAAAGAATTTTGCTATGACTTTGTATATTGACCCTATCATACTGATAGAACGGAAATCCTCCACTCGAGATGCTCCTGGAGTTTTTGGTATAAGAGAAATCCATTTCATGTTACTACCATTTGGGAGTTTATTGATGTCAAAGAAACTGAGGACAGTACTTGAGAAGTTCGGACCAATTATACCCCAAACTCCTTTGATGATGTTGAAGTTGAGTCTATCTTAGCTTGGAGCCTTGTTACCATCTATTGACCAGACTGCACGCTTGATCTCAGAAAAGGAAGGTTTTCGAATCAAATCATTTGCTTCCACTATAGTGAGCCGGGGCCGCCCAGACAAAGTGGGAGAAGACCGAGAAGCACTACCACCCAAAAATAGCCGTAGATAGGAACTATGGATCGCCTTCTGTATGACCCTAGGATCGCTAGTCAATACCCCGTTTATATGCAAGGAGCATATCAATTGCTTTTCCTATTAATCATGGCACAACGATGAAAGTAAGCTGTGTTTGAGTCATCTTCTCTGATGAACTTCTCCCTCAAGAGTTGTCTCCAGTATCTCTCATTTTCCCTTAGAATTTGCCACACTTGAATAGTAATAGCTGCCCTTTGTGGCTCAGGCACATCATTACCATCTTTGGTTGCAGCATCAATTTTTTCTAAATCATTCAAAGCCAGCTCGAGTCTCTTGTCTATTATCCCATAGACATCTCGATTCCATGACTGTTTCATCCGCTTCACCTTTACTGTAAGAGGAATATTCCCCAGTTTCTGCCATTCCTCTTTGAAGAAGAATTTGAAATCTTTATGATGCAACCACCCATTTAAAGCACAAAATAGTTTGGGACCCTAGTTAATGTCTTTATGTGTGATTTTCATGAATCGGTGGTCCGATAATCGCCAAGGGAGTGAGGTGAGATTAAGTCTGGGGAAGGCTACAAACCATTCCGATTGAGCAAAAACTCGATCAACGCAGCTCATTGATTTCTTACTTCTCCACGTGTATTTAGCCCCTCGAAGGTCCACTTCAATCATATACAGCTGGTTAACCCAGTCTCTTAAATCCTCCATGCCTCTCGTACAAGAAGAGTCGATACCCCTTTTCCGATCACTCCCTTTCATAACTTCATTCATGTCTCCTGCAATGAGAATGGGATTACTGAAACTTTGGCTCAGAATCTCCGCGTACATATGGCTCCTTGCTTCAACCTGTGTGGGAGCATAGACAAAGATTATCACACCCATGTCAGCAGCTATCCATCGATTTATATGACAGGAGTTGTGGATTGTAATGACTTTGGGCTTCCACATAACTATTAGGCCTCCAGAGTGGCCTTCTACGGGGACCTCGATAGAATTGGAGGTACTGCACGGTCCCCATAGTCCCTACCACTCATTTGGAGGTCGAGCCCAATGCGTCTCCAGAAGTCCCACAATGCTTGTGCCGGTTTCCTTTACTTCTCATACGAGAATTGCCCACTTTTCTTTTCTGAATACCCCCCTGTTGTTTTGAAAGCAAATCGTATTTGTCATTATACACAGTGCTTTTTTGCTCCCCGACTTGCTTACTGCGCCTTAAAATCTAAGAAATATTTTGGAATGATAAATCAGGGTTTGGATAGTGATAGTTAATCTGCCTTCCAAAGTTTAGACACTTTTGAGCTTCTAAGGAGATTGGGCTGACACGTGACGATTGTGCCATCGAATTTTTGTAGTGGATATTGGGTGTAAGCAAAACATCCAAGTTTATCTCCGGTGAGAGAGGGGAGAGGAGCTCGTGATTGTGCAGCAGGTTGTTGACAGATTGGGTTCATATGATTCTGTAGTATTAATTGTTGCATGGGGAGAAGGCGAGCAAAAAGTTGCTGACGTCGGACTGGAAATCCGAGAGGGGGGGGGGTGGTAGATAACTCAGACGACTGGTTGCGGGTTGAATGGTTATTGGTCGTGTGGGAGCCCACCAGATAATGTCCGCCGACATTTTCCTGCAAGCCCGATAATTATGGAGAGAGGGCGTAGATGACTGGATGCGGGCTGTATGGCTGTTGGTTGCGAGGTAATGTCTGCCGACAACTTCCTGTGAGGCCAACTGCGATTTACGGAGTGAGGCCGTAAAGTTAGGTGGGCTGCTATTTCCAATTGAAGAGTCAGTCAACTCGCGATCCAAGGAGCAGCTTTTCAATTTTGGAATTTCTGGTGTGAGGAAATGCCTTTTAAGGAGTTCCAGAATTTCTTTAGGCACTAGTAACAGATTATAGGGTATTCCTTTACTTAAATTAAAAATTCTGTTACCTAGTGAATTAATGGATACACTCCATTTCAAAAAGTCCCATGCAGTTAATTTCCGGTTAGAACGAGATTATCATTTGAGGATGGTTTAACGATTTTATTTCAAAAGTATCATTTAGTTGTCCTTTTGACTCCCTAACCGACACTGCTTGACCACCCTCGTCAGGCTTTGCAATTTGATTTTGAATTCCTGGCTCCGGTTGAACGGCGTCTCCTTGTGAATGATTCCATCCACTTTCACCTTTACCTCCTCATTGATAATGCATATTCTATGCGTCTCCATCTGCACCTGAGCTTCTAGGAACTTGGACAGTCAGTGCATATCAGAGATTATTTCAGTAACCACTCCCAGATGGTTGGTGATCTGGAGAATTGTTTGCTCAGACCAAGCCTAAAGTTGAAGCGAACACGCGAATGGGATAGTTCGAATAGAGTGATGGAAGGTGGAAGAAACTAGGAATTGAAGGACAGAGAAACAAGTGTTGAGGTGAAAAAGGAGGAGTACTTAAAAATTAGCACCAGTGGTATGGTATAAAAGGCGGTGCATGCATGCGGCCACTTACCACTTGTAAGCCGAAGAGCAATTCATGGGGAGCCCTCATTACCTTACCTGGATAAGCAAGAGGGAGTGGGCGGGGGAGGAAGAAGATCGTGGGACAGGGGTGTTCTTGCGTATGCAAAACATCATTTGCTATCATAATTAATTACATGGCGTTCCCGATGAAGGAAATTGAGTTACGAGCGGGAAGATAAGCGGGAGGGCGGCAGTCAGGAGACATTGTCAAAGGGAAGGAAACATGCTAAATTAAATTGCATGCGTTTGATAATAAAAAAATCCACCCATTGACTCTTAATGTCCTTACATGATGTCGACACTACACAAGGTCACAAAAAGAATTTGTTTTTTTATAACCTTTGATCCTACATCTCGAGTAAAATCTCACTACCTTATGTATATTTAGCAAGAGTGTTTCCATATTATTGACATATCTGTCAATTCCAAAAGCTAAGGAGTGGCAATTTCCGTGCTAGCTAAGCTAGTCTTTTAGGAGATTATTAAAAGATGAAGTGCTTTGGAACTTTGATAACGGGAGGAAGTAACAGACTTGCTAAGAAGAAGAAAGGCCCAAATAGGGTTGTGATTCGTTTGTATCTTTGATTGTTTAATTAAGACTTGCTTTATTAATCGTGTAGATAGATATCCGATTGGTTAGGTTTGAACTTGCAATATACAACTTTAATTTATTAAAATATGCTTTTTTTTATCATTAATTAGGGAATGAAACGCACGAGGCTGTACAAAAAACAGAGCCAGCTAAAACAAAACACAAGAAAAATAAATCAAACACCCTGACCCACTCAACATCAGCTAGCTGAAACTGAAATTGTTTCAGGGCAGTTTTTTTAAATTTCAGAAATTAACCAGTACTACTTTCTTAAGCAGCAACAGTGACTATATTTGGTGTAGTTGTTCCAGCAACAGTTTTCTTAATCTTCTCCATCATATCCTGGTCAACGTTATGGATCTCAATAGCGTAAACTGGATCATTAGTGTTAATGCAATGATCATTGTTCATGTCACGCTTGGTGCTAATTATACTCAGTCGAGGTGCTGGGTTAGCTTCATCATCATTATGTCCAAGTTTAACCACTTGTATGATGTGATGATCTGCTGGTGTAGCTTGTTCACCAGAAAGCTTCTTATCTTCAGAAACATCTTCAATTGTTGGTGTAGCGTTACGGTACATAGCGTATAAACCCATCTGGACAAGTCCACAAGTGAATCCTAGAACATTTGGGACCTGTAATTAAGTTTGTTGAACATAATTAGTTTGATAATTATGATTGATTGATTAATAAGTGTATAAAGGTTTAATTTCTTACTGCGACGTAGACGTCTTTTCTGAGAAGACCGTAGAAGAACCACATAACGGCACTTATTGTGAGGAAGAAGGATAAGAAGAAAGGCATGTACTTGACGCTCTTGGTACGGATCACTAGCCTCTGCAATACCATATAATAATATAATTTAATTGATGTGTTGAATTAATTATTTAATTCTATGGAGACAATAACGTAAGAGTAATGAAGGATTAATATTGTGGGAAGTCTTACCATGACACCAAGTGGTGCAACAAAGACACACAAAGAGAATATGAGACAGGCCCATCCAAGGATCTTGCCTCGCATAGCTTCAGTTTTAGCAACAAAAAGAGCTACAAAAACAATGCAGCCAAATCCAGCAACGTTCATTGAGAGAATAAGCTTCAAGGTGGATTTCTGTGAAAAATAATAAACAAGGTTATGAATGAGTAGTTGTTTGTTTTAACGAATAATAATATTAAAAAAGTAGTAATAATTAAGCATACGTACCCTAGCCTCTTTGGTTGCATAGACAAGGAATATGGCGATATAGACAGTCTCAATGAACAAACCAAAAGAGTTTATAGTCTTAAGGAAAGTGGAATTGGGTGTAACAAAAGCGTAGAATATCCACAGCATGGAACTGAATAGCGCAACCACATAAGGTAGGCATTGAAACCCTTCAGTTGATTTCTTTTTGTAGATATTGTAGAATGTTGGGCTGCAATCAATAATATTTTATCAGGAAAGATATTGGTAGTATTAATTATAAAAACGTCACATACTACTAATTATATAACCATAGTAATCATAATCGATCCCTTTCCATAAATAGGACAACTATACTAAAGGTGCTCGCGCGCCCTGTAGTTAATTAAATTAGTTGATTAATAAAAGACGATTGATTTATACTTACATAGGTGAAAGGAACACCAGGAATGAAATCGTGTTGCCTACAAAGTTAAGCCAATAGAAGAAAGTTTAAAACTGAAAGTTAGAATCGTCTATATTTAATGAAAATGATGAAGCTGGCACTATATTGCAAAAAATAATATATATATATCATGAACTAGCAAACACACAAGTGCATGCATGCTGAGAAATAGTAGTATTTAATTAATTTACACCCTCCCGCAACACTAATTGATCATATTATATATGTACCTAGAAGCCCAAATATGGTAATCCATGGAAGGTGACTGAAGAAGGAAGCCATCTCTTTTTTGATGATTTTCGATCTCTTTGTGTTTTTGCAAGAGATATAAGTCTCTATTGCTTCTCTTGTGTATTGTAATTAGCTAGAGAGCAGACGAGTTGAACGAATGGGCAACAAGTGTTTATATAGGCGTGTAAAGATGGAAGCCAATATGAAAAAAGACAATTGAAAAGAAATATGTATAATTGCTAAAGATAAATTGCATGCAAAAAGTTCCTTTACTATGAAAGACAGAAGAAGATATAAAGAGAGAGCAAGTAAGCTAGAAAGCAAAAACAATAAGGTGTAGTGTACCTCCCTTCTGTCTCAAGTGGAAGAAGTGCATGCCAAAGTGGGTGGTGAGAATTTTTCCTTAATTTGTTTTCACTTTTTTTTTTTATCATTGTGCATTTGTTGGTGTTTCCATCGGCCTAAATTATATTCCAATCTATAAAAAAACTACGCGAAATAAAACCATACCATTTTCTTATCTTCATTTTATATATTCAATTCTTCCACTTTTAGTGTGCCACAAACTAATTATTTCTACAAATCATTCAATTCTATAGCTATATCCGATCAATATATCTTTTTATTGACTCTGCCCTTATTTACATCCTCTCTGTTATTATAAAAGGTAATTGTAGGCAACCTGCAAGCTTCCGACCTTCTTGAAGATTCAGCACTTCGAGGATCCCAAGAGAATTAATTGTTTTTTTTTTTGTTTTTTTAGTGGGACCCACAATCTCCTTCTTTCCGATGTGTCACCCACCAAATGGTTGATAAGGCGTACAGCTCAGACTTTTCAGTTTTTGATGGGGTGATCAACTTGCTACTTCAAACTCTCACTTTATATTTAACCTTAAACTGGAATCTATCGTTTTATCAAAAAAAATATATATCTCGTCGCACACAAATATATAGATGATCAAGAGGGATCCAGATTGACGCTAGGGGAGGATCGCAGATCAAGAGGGATGATCTAATGGAGAAAAGAGGGAAAAAGTCCCCCCTACTACGGTTTTTATTGACAATATTCGCAGGGAAGTCTCCAGATATCAACTTGGAAGAATAGTAGGGAGATTCGTCAACTGGAGAAGGATTTACATCAGCAGGAAATCTCGTAAGTCAAACCGCAACGCATGCGCGTTTGTGGATGTCGACCATGTTGAAGATGCGAGGAATTTGATAGAGGGTATTAGGGGATGGGTAGTGAATGGAGCCAAACTTTGGGCGAGGATGGAGTTCCAAGGGAGCAAAGAGAGACGGAGCATGACAGGTAAGGAGAGACCACAAAGCAGGCTCAACGATGGAGTAGGGCCACGCCAGTACGTTTGGAGAGAATCGCGGAGGAAGTGGAGTGAAAAGGGACATGCAGTAGCCAGGCTGTCGGTGGACGTTAAGCCTGATAAAGGAATGAGGGAGTGCCTGAAGAAGTGCGCAGTAATCACCTTCCCAGACGTAAGGACGCCAAAAGATGCAATGGATTTTTTACAGAATAGATGGCCAAAGATGAGTGGATTACTTGCTTTCTCAGGGAAGAAGTTCCTCATGGTATTCGACACAGCTTTCGAAGCGGATGAAGTGGTTAAACAAACACAAGAAAAGGCTAAGGTCCAAGAAGGCATTGAAATCCGTAAATGGACTATAGCTGATCAGGTAGAGAAACGACGAGCGTGGATTGTAGTGAGAGGCATCCCGCTACATGCGTGGAGCAATCAGAATGTTTGTAAGATAGCCCAAACGGTGGGCGAGGTCATAAAAATTGAAGAGGAAGATGGTCAGTATGTAGAAAATGCGGAGATTCGCCTACAGATCGAGACGTCTACTCTCCAATTAATCAATTGGAAAATCATGGTGAATGTTGAGGGCCACAGTTTTCCGGTAAGCCTGGTTGAAGTTGCGGAGAAGCCGTCTCCGGGAACGGAAGTTGATCAGTCACAGAGCATTCTTCAAATTGCAAATTTTGAACAGAAAATTGAGTCAAGTCAAAAAGCCGGTACAATTGACTACAACATTAAGGAGGGAGAAGGTGAAACTGATAGTTTCAAACGGCATAATAATGACTCGTTGAATTCGGGAGAGGAGAGGGAGTTTAATTCTGGCACATTAAGAATCTTTCAACGGTCAGTATCTCAAGGTGATAATGTGAGTGAACGGTACCCAAGGGAGCAGAATTCTAATCGGCCAGAATTTAAAAGTGGAGCGGAGCATGCTCTGTCTCCTGAAGGTTTGAAAACTCACGTCTAGAGTGGTGGCAGTCAAACTCGCAGAGGCGGCCACGTGGTGGACCTTGCGACTAGTCAGGAAGCTGTGAAGGAGATTAATTCCATCACTAATGGTAGTCCCCGTGAAATTGAGTCTGGTAGTGTATATTATAATAAAGAATATAATAAAGAGGCTTTAATGGGTGAGTTGGAACAGCACTCATCGGTTTTAAGAAATATTATAGATAGTGGCGAGGCATACGCTGTAGGAGGGGTGCGCGGACAGAAGAGTTTGGTGAGTGGCTCTGAAGTTTTGCGACGTCCGTCTCCCATGCAGAAGAATTCTGTCGTCTGCTACGTTGACCAGGTGCGACCTATCTCGGACCAAATTACCGGCGACGCTGTAGCCACACCGGGGGAGGATCAAGGTGCAGTAGGGGGACGCTCTATCGGCAAGAGTGCTGATAGCCGGCCGATAAGAATAGGCAATTCGCCTGGTACAGATAAGGAGGGTATTAGTTTGATTGTAGAACTTTTTCATAACACTCCGCCCCTACCACATTCTAAGGAGGTTGCGCCGGCAAGAGATGAACTAGGTAAAATTGTTAATGCCGAAAAAGAAGCCGAGGAGTGCATTGATCTTTTGAGACAGTTAGGTTGCAAGATTCCAAATCCTAGTCTATCTAAGGCTAATATCATACATCAAATTCAACCTCAGTCTAAGTAGTGAGAGGGTAGAATGGTGATTGTAGGATTGCAAAATATAAGAGGATTGGGGTCGTAGGATAAGCAAAGGAAGATAAGGGAGGAGATTAGACATTCGAAATTATCAATTCTTGGGCTTGTTGAGACTCAGCACAGTGGCTCGGCAGCATTAAAAGTCCCGCGTTTCTGGGGTAAAAAGAGGGCGTGATATTTATAGTGACTGGTTTTTGGTTCCCTTATCCAGTAGAGCGAGGCGAGTATGGAAATCGACTTTTTGCTATGGGGTATTTTATATATGGCTGCACCGTAATGCTGTGGTCTTTCGACAAGAGGAGTGCAATGTCGACCGTATCGCGCTGCAGGTCAAGCTTGGAGTGTGGCGCGGGTCAAAAACGTGGTGGAAGGATTTTCCATTGACGTGTAGTGCTTTTGTAGGAGTTGTTTCTCTGAAAGAGTATTTGTAGAAGGTTGAGGGGTTTTTTATTTTTTACGAGTTTGGGGGTGTTGTGAGCATATGCTTGCTCGAGGTTGTGGCGATCTCGTTGTTGTACCTTCTTCCTTGCTTAGTTATACTCTTATTTGTTTTCGGATGTGGTGGGTACTCTTTTTCCCCCTAGAACTTTTTTCCCACTGGGTTTTTTCTATGGGGGTTTTAATGAGGCCCGTGCTATACCCGTCCGCCTGGTTTCCAGGAGTTTATAATATGGCTTATGCCCAAATTATCAAAAAAAAAATCTATATATCTATATATATATGTATAATGTACATATACAGTTTTACCCATTCTAGTAACTTTCCCGTTTTTCTCCATTATCACTCTGCCGCAAAACTAACAAACAAATTTTCCTTCAAAAAATAAAAACTAACAGACAGATGAATGTGCCATTCATCTCATCTTCATTATTATTTTTTCTTGAAGGTCAGGCTAAAATCAATATACTCGTAGTTGGTCGGTATATATAACTGTATGAAGAACGAATTCATATGATGAAAGGGCGGACCTGGTAGGGGTCACGTGGGGTCACGTGATCCCGTGACTTTTGTAAAAAAAAATTAATATAGTGAGTTTTAATGTAGTTTTTTTATAAAATAGTAGATATTTTATGTCTTAGTGACCCCACAAATGTCATAAAAAATTACCTATAGAAATTTTTATTTGTCAGTGACCCCATAATTTGTAATCTCTGGATCCACCACTGAGATGAATTGATGTTTTTTTTATATAATTACGGTAACAACCAGTTTTTAAGAGTCATGATCATGCATACAACGATTGAACGCGAGAGGCAGGGGAGTAAAATACAATCACACCAGGACAAAGAAAACCAGTTGCCAAGCTGTACAATAAAGTTTCAAGGCTATCTGAATCTCTTGGCAGATTAAGTCCACAAGTCTGATGGAGCCTATCAACATCCGAGTCGATCTGACTATTACAGTTGCAACAACCGAAAAATTTAGAAATAAACACTACAAAGTCATTCATGGATCAAAGGCCCAAGTATGCTCAAATAGGAGTTAGGTCCGATTTCCAACCTACTAAGATGTTGTGGACCAGAAAAATCGGACGTGGACTCTATTACTTTAACACACGTCCAGAAGGGCTCACTATATAAGGAGAATCCTTTCAATGTTTTTATCCACGCGCTTTCACATATTCTTAGGGGCAGATCCAGAAATATTTGACAAATTTTCAAAAGTTTCAGGGAGCCGGTACCCTGCCCCTCCTTTTGGATCTGCCCTAATTTCTTACATACTTATAGGGAGAATCGACTTTGTAATTAGACAGAAAAAATTATTTACTTGTAAGAGAGAATCTAGAGTCACATAAATCAAGTCGATCTAGTGTGTATCTAGGCTTTACTTTACTTATCATTGTGGTGAAATAAAGACTAGTTGGGTGTGTGTGAGCACCTGTTAATAGATAGAGTCTATCTGCTTAGTGGCAGTGTAATTTCTATAGTTTGAGTTATTCAATATACAAAAATTGTACATTGTGTCTGAGTGTCTTTATTAACTGATTCCGCTACTGCTTACGATAATTGATTCAAAACACTTATTGACTAAGTCAAGATACTTCGTAGAGCCTACCGCTCGACATATTTTGAGTTAGCGTATAGTCCCACAATATGTCACTAGATCATCTAGAACTTGGACGAACAAACTTAACCTTAGGCAAATGATGGAACACCAAACACATCCAAGTTAATCATGGTTAGATTTTCTTCTCAAATACTGAAGCACCTTCATTTTCATATGATCTTGAACTTTTGCCAATACTTTGATAAAGACATGTGAGAAAACATACTTAGAATTTGGGTTACTTTATGGTGATAAATATGTACAATATACTCTCCTTTTATAGTAAAAACTCAAGATCTAGAATTTTCACATGTGATTATTACCTAATAACCTCCACAACTTGTTACCTATCTCATAACCTACTCAATACACGCAAAAAAGCCAACTTAAAACTTTAACTCCACATTATTATACTCAAGAATTAACTTCATACTTTAACACACGCCGTAATTTTAGTTTCTCATGACTCACAACATTAAACACTAACTTCACATGACATCATGCTAGAGGGACTTTGTAACAATTCATACTATTTGATAATAGGTATTTACAAAGTTGAGCTCCACCTTATTGATGTCAACATAGTCACGACATATATGATATCTTATGTCAATGTGCTTAATTCTTTCATGAAACACTGGATTTTGGTAAAATCAATAGTCGACTTACATACAACATAGAATTGATGGAATAGTCTTAGGGAGTCTAAGCACTCTTATAGTCATCTTAACCTTATAGCATGACAAACACTTGAGGAGTCAACATACTCAGTTTCACACGTTTAAAAAGCCATTGTCGAATGCTTTTTGAACTCAAAATGTAATGGTTGTGTGTCCCATGTAACAGACAAAACTAGTAATGCTCTTTCAATCATTGGCACCTCTTAGCCAATCATTATCACTTTGGCCAGCAAGCTTGCATTCTTTTGAGGAGTAATACGACCATCCATAATAAGTTTGGCCCTTTAAGGTATCTAAGTATCCTATTTATCCCCTTAAAATGGGTTCTTGATGGTGATTTCATATAACAACTAAGGAGCATAACTTCAAAACGCAAGTCAAGCGTCTTTCCATGTCTAGTATCTCAATCTTCCAATAAGATTCTTGAAAGTTCTAGGATTATATTCAGACATTTTTTCCACCATCATCTGGTGTATTCATAGGATGAACTTCTTCAAAACTTCCAATTGATGGATCTTTCCATCTAATAATCACCCCCTGAACCATGCTATATGTGTCATTAGCTCCTCTTAAAAATAACTTAATGAATACTCACCCGGAGTAAGGTCTTTGGCCATTGAGGTCCCTCTCTCCTTTCCACATTTCTTTCTCAAGGCCATGCTCTAATAAAAAAATGCAAACTCCAATTTTCCTTTCCTTTAAAGAAACCAAAAAGTCTCTTTTTTTGGTTGACATGTCATGTCATCTATGTAAGTGACCCCAACTAACCCATATCATCTTGTTGAGTTGTAAAATAGATATTCGAACTAAATAAGGCAAGTGTACATATTATATCATTGTTAAGCAACCGAAAAGTAAAGTAGACTATTGAACCACAAGGATCTAGTGAATTGAATGCTATTCATATTTGACCTAACCTAAAAAAAAATTGAATAACAAAATCGTATTAGAGTTAGGGTGGTGCACCATAGGATGGATACTTCACCTTCATTCAAGATTTTACTATGTGATAATTGTGATTCTCAAGTCGATTGGTGTGTGAAATCGCTATAGCAACTAAGACAAGTACACATATTTTTTTTAGGGAACAACCTTCCTGTATTTATGCAAAAACATTCTTACAATATCAGAGTAACTACCTATTCATTCCCTTTCATTGCACAACTCCTTATCTACCCAACAAATGAGAAACATTGTTTTCATTTCGACGAATATAACCCCATACAACTATATCAAAGCGATGAACGCACTTACAAACATCATCCAACACCACTTGAACATATCACTGCACATCAACCTACTCCACACAACACCTGATTAACACTAATCCTCCAAGTCAACTTAAAGCCCACGACAAGCGCTCGAGCCTCAACAACCATAGGTAAAACCTCCACAGCCTAACCATCCATTGCCACACCTAACACTCGATTGGTCCCATATTTGCAAAATGCCCCCAATACCAAACAAACCTCCTTCACTAACACCTCCACTCCATCAATCCATATCATATAACATCCCTCTTCAACCCAATCGGGACTGTCCATCCTCTGAGATTCTGGCTAATTCAGTAGACTCTCTTGCACCAACAATAGATAATTGGAAGCTTGCCCCCATCCTTGCACCAACATGGGTACCTTGCCTAGAGACACTTGACATTTACAAACCACAAATTCTACAACATATGACAACACCAACTCAAAACATGAATCTCCTCAAGCATACATAAATCTAAAAACCAATCAATAACTTCACCATCCTTCCTTACTCTTGAAGGTTGAATATTCTCACTTTTTGTAACACCTCTACCGCTAATCACATCATTAACGCCAAATCACCTCGTTTGTCATTCTATTCGCAGCGAAAAATTCTAATACAAACGGTTGGGTGATACAATGCCGTTAGCCACCCACGTGACTAACAAGGCCTAAACTAAAATAGCCACGGTCTGATGGACCAGAATTCCCGAGTACTTATACAATACAAACTCATTCCATTTCTAAACCGAGTCATTTACAATCCAAGTTATACCGAGTCTATCACAACCTATTGCCAACAACAAATTCGGTCTTACTCTACTATTACATACATATGTAATTAACAACAACTACCATGCAACAACAATCCACGTCCTACTTTCGAACGATGGTCAACTCTAGTGTACCTGAAAAGTAATGGGTGGCCCTAAAGGGGCTCACCACCTTTGCTGGCTGGTAATCGTGCAACCTGCATACTACCAGGTCACACCCAACTAATTGTCGTCTAAACATGTGATTGATTTTATTTAAATCATAACATGAATTGTTGTAAACACACGACATGCTCGCATCAACAAGTATTCATGCAAGGAATGCAATCAACAAGGTTTGAATATCAAGTTTTTTAGAATATATTACCTTGTTCTTTAGGCCTTGAGAATCTCTATCTCAAGTAAAGCCTCATTCACATTAGTTGATAACTTATCCATCTTAGTCGGATAGTTTTTACTTGTTTTCTTAGATCTATAGACACCCTCTGGTCTCGATCTAGTTTTTTTATCATTCTACTCTTGAATAATTCTTTAGTCAAATCTCTTAGACCTCCTGCAGAGACACTTATAGATCTCACCACCGGGCTTTACGGTACTAGTCTTACTTCCTTGGTTTCGACCCCTTATGGGTCTACCATGGTGGGAAGGTTCAACTAGAGACCGGAACCACTCTCTTGATTCCTCTTTTTATCATAACCCATATTACCCAGCTTATCTCTTTAGACGGATAAGCTCTGTCAGTATTACTCTATAACACCCCTACTCCTAATCACGTAATAATCGGCATCGCGTACTTAATTAAAGACGGCTCGCAGCGGAAATTAAATCTATCTACTAATTTGGGTGTCACACGCCATTACTCACCCAAGTGAGTAATAAAGCAAATACTTATCACAATACTAGGATCGATAACCGCTATGATAAACCGAGATATTCTACTACTAACCTACTCATACTAAATCAATAAATTGACAACATAGAACAGTGAGCATCTAAAACATTCCTAGTACTTACATCGAAGTATACAATACAAACCAAAATATAACGGGTGCAGAAATTAAAAGACGTCATAGACTACCCGATAGTCCCGCACTTCAGCTTCATAACTTGATCAAGTCCTATAATATGTTGCCATACAGGCTCAGCACGATGGTTGGTATGCTTCTCATATGATCTTCTTGGACCTTTGAACTACTCATATTAATTAGCCCAATTGTTAACATGCAGTTCCGGTTTCATGCTATTCCGTTTTACAACATATCAACTGTAAAATACCATCGTAAAGCAAACAACAATTCATCCAATAATCACATGGTTCATTCCATTCAATAACAAGCATATAACATCCATTAATCATGTAAATCATTCCAACTCACAACAAGCATATAACATCCAATAACCATGTAGTTCACTCCAACTCAATAAAAAGCATATAACATCCAATACATAAGAAGGTAATGTTACAACGAGAGTTAATCTTGTGATTTCTCGCATCGGGCCTCTAGGACCGTTGTTCGTTCTTTACGTGTAGTTAAGTTATCAACTTAATCCTTGTTCCATTTCACTTCTTAACTTCTTTTTCACTTTACAACCACACTTTCACTTAGTTCACAAGTTCTAGGCCCAAATGCCCTTACTCAATTTCACAAATTATGGGTCCAAATGCCCTTACACTAGCGGCGGTGCCTCCGTCCAACAAAGTTTGCGTTTGTTGGAACCACAACTTAAAGTTGTAGGATATAATGTTACTGGGGCCTAACTGCCCGTTCCACCAACAGCGGTGTCTCTGACCAAGCAATCATTCCTTAAGTGGACCTATTGTCAGTCGTCCCCTTTGTGATCACAATGCGCAACCAGGGGGTCTTGGATTTCTCACCATCTTCAGATCTTCCTTCATAGCCAACCTCTCACTGAATTGTTTAAGTTCTCTTAAACTACATGCCTAAGATTCAATCTTAGGTCATCCAGTGATTAATTTCTCCAGTGTATATGAGCCTCTCAGGTCTTTAATGTATACCTAGAAGTCATCTAGTGTATTTCTGTATTCGAGTTTGTTTCCTCTTGAGAACAGTATTCCCGTCTCTTCTTAGGTTATCATAGGATAAATCATTTATGTTATTATTGTTCCATGAGTGATGTTTCTTTCATTACTCATATCTTAATTTAAGATATATAAATACATATACATGTGTTTAGTATCTGTCTCAGTTCGAATGACTATCGCGTACAAAATAATGGCTCACGTATTCGATAGATAAATCATATAACACATTCACATACAAGCACACATATCCTCTTGTCAAACATTTCACACATCCAAATCCGAGGAAGTCCTCAGGCACCATCAGAACATACAATAACATACCATTCACCGCTAAACAATGCTAGCGTGACGAATCAAGCTTATCCACTACGCTCACACCGAAGCTCGTATCTATTGGCCTGTATCTCTGGAATATGTATTGCTCTAATATCAGTGTCTATATTACGAGTCTACTTAACCATTCCAAAATAAACTCTAGTCATCATCCCGTAGTTAACCCCTTAGTCGGTTATTTGTTTAACTCGGGTTTCACTAACCCTCGGGGTTTTGGTTTTTGTTATATAATTTAGTTTACGAGCACGTAATATTCGATACTGTAATAATATTTAGTACGTAGGAATTATACTCTTACTACTTATGCATTTATCGAGGTTAATTGTCGTTGCATGTACACGTACACACACTTATGTGCATGCATGGCTAGTCATATACATTTATTTATTTATGCATAATATGGTTTGTTACCATGTCTCATTTGACCAAGTTATATCACCACTTGCAACTATATAATATCTTGTGTGTTGGTCAATTAATCTACTTGGTCAAGTTGTGTTGATTGGTCAACATAGTTTGACTTGGTCAATGTTTCAAGTCAACAATTCATTGTAGTTGATATTTATTTATTAACTCATGCTACATCATATTATAACACTTTGTAATTATACTTCTAACCCATAGTTGTTTCCACATTAATCTCATACAGTTAATTATTCGCAGTACATGTTTACCTTGTATTATAAATTCATAATATGTGAATTATAAAGTTCCTCCTTAATGAATTAGCTCATTATTCGATGCGAAACACACTCGTATTTATTTGTGTTGTTTATTCACAAGTCTTTTACCAAGGACTCCTCTTGATGTTATACAAGGTATTTTTACACATTATCATATTTCTTATATTATAAGGTTTTCTAACCATATGTTATACTTCCCAATTTCCCAATTTTGATCTCATCATTTTATGTGATTGTTTACAAGGTATATTTTTACCATAATAATTCCTTCATAATATACTCTCTTATACTTAAACATAATGTCACATTATAACATTTTGAGCTTTAAAATATATTCAGCCTATACTTTTAAAATTCCAAACCAACCCATGACATTTTTGGAAATTTAATTCCTTCCCCATTCATTTTTTATTATTTACAAAATCACTCAAATATTATATTTGTTACATCTCTAACCTTACTTAATTTATAACCTAAGATTCCCAAGCATTATAATATATACCAATAAATTCGAACAACACCCCACCATTTTCAAGAATTATTCTACTTGCCCACATCTTTCTTTTTATTACATATTACCCCTCTTTATTTTGTAAACTTACAATTTAATACCAAGAACTTTATATTATACATATTAACTAATTTAATTCCAAAAACTCCCAAAATAATTTCTTAAATTCTCAAACAGCCCCTAGGCTGTCCCAATATTATTTTCCACCCCTTAGTTTTGGTTATTTACATATTAACCCCATAAGTTTCATAAATGTTACATTTTAATACTTAAACTATATATTATAATCCTTAATTTATTAAATCACAAAATTTGCCCAAAAATTCAAAAATAATTCAAACAGACCCCTAGGGTCATATTAATTTCATTCTAGCCCTCAACTTTCAAAAATCACACAAACACCCCAAATAGTTTTATAATTTCATTTTTTTAAACTTAATACTATATTTAAATTCCCAAATCAATTTATTTATTTTCCTACTTGGTTACACATCACATGTGGTCAAGTTTGACCACCCAATACTCCTTTGACCAGCATTTACCACTAATTACGAAATTGCCACATTTGTTTCTCTAGTTTTACATTTAACACTTTAATTTCATAAAATTAATATTTTGTGTTTCTAAAATTCTAAGACAGCCCCCTTACTGTCCTAATATTTATTTGGTACCCTATATTTCACTTAATTACATTTCGACCCCAATTCTTCCTAGAATTTCCATTTAGGCCCTAAACTTTACAAAAACTTATATTTTTCATTTAAACTCCAAATGAGGCCTAATTTTCGGCCATGTAACATTTTAACACCCTAAATTTTATTTATTTAAACTCACCAAACAGCCCATAGTAATCAGATCTCGTCACCACACTTTATACTAACCAAGTACATAACTTATTAAGCATAAAAAGCCTTAAATAATACATAGAAATGGCCTAAACACTTGGCCTTATTACAAACTTCAAATATAACATTTAATGGCATACAAATGCTTAATATAGCACTACAAGTCTTGACTTTTTAGGTTTATACCCAGCAACTTTCATAATTTGCATTTTAACCCCTTTTATTTACTTTTATGACATTATAAGTAATCTTTTGCCAAGGTAACTTAATTAAACACATCACCATATTTTTTATACATATTTCCAAGTCAAAATAACCCACATAACACTAGTTGTTATCGGCCCTATTTAATTTAGCAAGATAATGAACTTTATATCATTAAAATGTCTTAAGTATTCTTACCTTGTTCTAAGCACAAGAAGACCACACCAACTTCAACCCCTTTCAGCACTACATAATCATAACCTTAGGTTAGATTTTTTTCATGAAATTAAGCTTAACATTACCATAGACCTTAAGGCTTATTTTAGTAGTTTACTTTCTCAAAAATGTTTTTCTCTTTGGGATGATGTCCCCACTACCTCCACACTCCATGGGTGATTCCAAGACCCTCTCGGCCATATATTAAAAAGGAACAAAACCTTAGTCAACAACTTTGACAAAATACTTAGTTTAAGGCACATTTTATGCATTAAGAAGTGTGTTTACCTTAGAACACTCCAAGTTGAGACTCCTCCCTTCAAACTCTCAGAATCCACTAGGAAAATATGTGGGGAGTGAGTTCATGTGTAGATCTTAAGGTATAATCATGATTAAAGCACTTAAAACCCATTTTTAGAAGGATTTACCTTAGGGAGTTTTCTAGCCATGAAATCGGCCATGAAGGTTGTTGGAGTACGGAATGATTTGTACATGAAAAGAGTGAAAAATATGTGTTAAAAGGAGTGGGAAATTCGGCCATATACACACCAAGGAAGGAGATGGAAGTTTAATGCACATTTTTACCTTTAGATTGTTGTTCTTGTGTAGCCTTCCTTACCCACGTTTTTCCTTCAGATTTTGGCAGAAATACCTTCACATTTTCGGACATGGCAAGGAGGAAATGAGTGGTTGGAGTTCTAGCTTTTAAAATGAGAGAATGAAGGAGTTTAAGGTGTTTTTCTTACCTTAATTTGCAAGGACTTGTGCTAGCTTACCACCCTTGGATTTCCTTGATTTTATTGGCCCATGTCCTATGATTTTCGAATAGAAATGGTGAGGGTAAGATTGGTGGTGTTCTAGAGCAAGAAAAATGAAGTTTCAAGGCAAAAGGAGGTAAAAAGGGCTTAAAACCCCATTGCTGATCTTTGAAGCTTGAAGATGGAGGAAGAAGGTGATGGGGGAGTGAAATGCCGGCTGAGAGAGGGGAGGAAAGAGAGTCCAATTCGGTGGATATGGGCAAAGAGGGAGGGAATGAGAGACATGGGTATAAGAGAGGAAAAAGTCTCATTTTAGGTAAAGTCAAAGTGTGCTTTCCTTTCTTACTTTAAGGTGGGTTTTTCTTTTGGTCTTTGTATTCTCTTCATTGCCGAGGATTCTTATGTGTGGGGGTCTGTTTAATTAGTTTTTTTTTGGTTGTGGGGAGAGGAGAATGATAAAGCATGACATAATTTAGGTGTGTGTAAGTGTATAAAGCTAGGTTGTCTCCTTTCCTCTTTTGTTTGCTTGCTTTTTCTCTCTCTTATTCTCACCATAGCAGCCATTTTTTATTGTCTTTTGGGGGGAAGAGTTTCAGAATTTGAGACTTAATATTATGACACTTAAAGTTGTACATTATGACTAGGTTTATGTGTTAGGTTGTGACATATGTTATCCCCTTGTTCTTATGTGTATATATAAGTGATTATTGCACTTATAATTTGGTTTTACTATATAAATTAATTTATATAATTCAACCACATTGTTTGTGATATTAGGACATGTATTTATGTGTTACATGTTGTATTAACTTTAGGAGTTGTTTTCTCCTTATTAATGTAACCTCTTTAGTTCATGATTTTATGTGAGGTTAGTTCATGATTTTATGTGTGATTTGATGTCCATCTTGGACTATACATATTTATTTGGTGACTAATCATTAATTAATTTCTCCTCATTAATTAATCCCTTGCTAATTAGGGTAATTAATGTTTGGGGTATTTCAATCTACCCCCTTTAAAAAGGCTTCGTCCCGAAGTCTCATTTCTAATCAATTGGTCCTATATAATCTAGTTCCATGACTAGTATCACTCCTAGGGATCAAGACCCGTATCTTCATATCTCAAAGTGCGGCAAGTGCACATAATATCTTATAAGCATAGTGCAATAAAAGCACTTACGCTGCATCATGCAAAAATATAAATCCACACACGGTGCTACTCAAGTGCACAACACAATATTCATACATCCACACATAGAGCAACACAAGTGCACAATACCATATTGGTTCTTTCATTTTCCATATAGGGATATATATCTATCACAAGTATCTCCAAGGATACGTCATAAACAAATGCATTCACAACACAATCGAGTATCTCGTAGGATACATAACACACATATTCACCAATTTCAACCATGTATGCCACGCATACGTACAATTAAGAACCACAAAACAACATAGAATCCTGGTATACACAAGTGCACGCCAAGAGGCTCTACCCTTGTTAAAAAGGGTTACACCCCGTGACCCACAAAGTATCTAACAACCACTATAAGAAGAGCGCTGGATACTTGGCTCGTATAGAGTCCTCCAACTTCCATGTGGCCTCTTCCGTCTCACGGTTCGACCAAAGGACTTTGACTTCTTGATGGTCTTGGTCCTGGTCTCCCTCACTTTCGTATCGTGGATGAGGGGTGAAGTCTTCTCTTATCTGAGAGATGGGTCTTACTCTAGCCTTTTTGTGGAGGGTGAGGCACGTACTTCTCTAGCTGGAAGGCGTGAAGTATTTTATGCGCTCTCCCAAACACGCTGTAAAGGGCCAACTCGCTCGGTAATGAGGTGCAAACCCACAGACATAGGGCTCAATTTTCCCTCTTCGTTCTTATTGATGTATCATAGATTATTTGTTAATAGCGAGTTATTTCTGATCCCGTTCCAATGTGACGGTGCTATACACGGTCTCTCATGCTTTTGGGAACAGAGGTATCTTAATCAGAGCGGTATCTTTAGTGTACAAGTGCTCAATTAGAATTTAGTCGCCTATCCTGGTATTCCGGATTACTAGCGCATGTGCGCGTACTATATCTTCAAGTTCTTTGTCTTTACTTACTGGCTTCCAGTTTAGGTGAGATGTGACATTGGCTATCGTTATTATTTAGTGCTCGTCATCTCGTGTCTCCAGGTTGTTTTGTTCCGGAGTAATACGTTAGTTGTAGTATTTGTTAGGTGCTTCATGCGGATGTATACTGTATTTTTTTCGGCCTAACAACAATACTCGTATTGTTCGCCTTGCATTTCTGCTAGGAGAAAATTCTTTTGTTATTCTTTTTTTTGTTATGCATCTTTCAGCATCCAATATTGGTATGCCCTTTGGCAGTGAGGTATTTGCCTCTAGGTTTATTTTATATCTTTCTCATGTTGATTCACCCGGAATGTATTTGTACATTTATGTGCATCTACGTGGGTGTATAGCATTGAACGCTGTAGTTTACCTGTAATTTTCGTTTCTCATTATTGAGTTTTATGCGAGTTTCACTTGTCTGGTTCGTGCCAACGTATTTATTACTAATGGATGTTTATAATGGTCGCTTTGTGTGCACCATATCTTAGTCGAATTGACGGTTATTGGTTATTGTTACATTTACTTTAAGGCTTAGGCATCCGCTAGTATACTAGCTTTGCCCTTTTTTATTGATTAGTGATGTGTTTATGTTTAGCCCCTTTTTGGGTGAAGACATACCATTGCCCTGAATTTTGAGTATATGGTGATTGTTGCCTCATAAGTGTTGTTTAGTGTCTTTAGTTTGGAGAATAGTTCTCTTTATGCCCCTCTATTGGGTGTCACTTATCATCATTATGTAGGTTCCTCCTGGATGGAAAGAATTGTGCCATTATAAGTGGACTCTTGATCTTTATTAGGGTTTCACATATTACTCGCCCATTTAATGGGTTCTCATGCATTTGTCATTTAGTTGACTATCAGTTCTCTCATGTTTCGGGAGGTTTCCTTTTACATTATTGTTTGTTAATCACTACTTTGTAGAGTCACGACTTTGGTCGTGTTATATCAAGGTTTTTGGTTCCTCTAGTCTCGTTGGTTAAACTGAGATTCTTCTCGTGAACTTATTCGAGGGAGTTGTTTGCACTGGTCTGGATTTATATCACTAACCTTGGCACGAAGTTGACTACTTCTGGTGTTCCCTACACTTTTGTGTACATGTATGGGATACCCTACTGATACTTACTTTACCAATCTTATAAATAAGTCTGTCGAGTCCGCTAACTCCTATGGAGTGCGGTCGTCTCACATTTCATTTTTGTATACTTGTAGTGTTCGCCACACGTTTATAATTTTGTGAAGTATTCTTTTGTCGGTCTCCTTCTCAGTAGTATTGGGTGTCCCAAAGGGATTTTTAGGTTCCCTGGGTCCCTTGCCTAATGGGCATGATTACGTATTTTACGTTTAGTAAGTGTTTGCGATATTGCGCCCTAATGGTTAGGTTTATATTGCAATGGTACGAGGTGGCTTCCTCCTCTGTCATTGGTTTCGTTATTGACCTAAGTTCATTGGTGGTTTAAAAGGGTTTCTTGTGACCACATGTATTGACAATTCATTGTTGGTCTATTGTTAATAAGTTTTTTTTATTGGAGTGATTATGCATCGGCTCCAAGTTATTGTTATCTATTTTTCGTGTGCGCCGTTTGGCGTTCATTCATTATTCCACAACCCTGCATCTTATAGGTTATTCGTGTCATTTATAGTATGTATTATAGTTCTTCTAACTTTACCCTATTTCTGGGTTACATCATTTGTTGTAATTTTGGACACTGTGGTGAAGGTTTGTGTTTCCTTCTCTTATGGAAATCCTTGTTGTAGTTTGGTTTTAATAAGTTTTGATCATTAGTCGCTTCGTTTTAGGTGTTGTTGCCCTTGTGGCATACCTTGGAAAGGTAGTTGGAGGTGGTGATTTCACTCTCCTGGACTTGTGTCCTTCTAGTAGTACATTGGATATATTCACCTAGGCTTGTGCCTTATAGTGTTAGACTTAGTGTCTTGTATTATGAATTAGGATTTTGCCATTGTTTTACTTACATAATCATTATCGCTGACATTCTCACATTAGTAGACGACATGTCTTAAACATGTAGTTGTTGTCACCTATTGTATGGTGTAATACCGATGGTAATAGTCATTCCCTTTATGCGGGAGTTTTGTCCTATGATCAGTGTGATCAAATGGGGTAACAATCTATTTTTCTTTTTGGACATTTGTTTGATCTTTTTTGCTATGGTACTCCGTTGTAAGGATAGTGCATTGAGTGTTAATTGTTTAAGCAGTCTATACCCATTTGTGGTTGTGGATGCATTTGGTTCAAGTAATTTACATGTTGCGATATAATGTGTTCACTCATTTTCTTGTCGTGGTCATCGTGTTTCCTGACATTATGGTAGGTTATGGCTCAGACTTCTTGCCTTTGTTCTTCTTACTGGAGTTAGTGATCTTGGTGGTATTCCATCTCGATCCTATTGAGGATTAACAGGTTTTACCCTTTTTTAAGTATTTATTGTGTATTGGTGAAATACCCCAAACCTTAATATGTTAATTAATTATGTAATTATGATTTTCTAAGGCTAATTAAGTCCTTAAGATCATTGGTGAAGAAATAAAAACCAAAAAAAGAAAAAGAAAATGCGTAAAAGTCACAAAACGTGAAAACACGTATTTAATTATTTTAGGAGGTATATAACCTTCATTAGGGTTATAAATATATTTTTATACCTTAATTACACACTAAGAACATGTGTGAAAAATTCCCGAAGAAAACAGATCTAAATAATGCGTTAAAAACGCTAACGGAGTCTTAAAGCGCGTTTTTCGAGAAAACCCGAAAACGTGACTTTTAACAGTTAAACGACCCCGTAAAAATTATAGTTGACTATATAACTATAATTAAACATTAATGGGAGCTTAAGAACCATTAAAATTAATTAAACGAGAAAATTCCAGAAAACGGGCCCGGTTAGTGAATAGTGCGAAACCGGGAAAAATAACGAGCGTTTTCTGTGAAAGATAAAAAACACTCCAGTTACATACTATAGTGGGGACCGGTTTTCTAAGGGGATAAGTAACCCCACTCACAATTAAACTAGCTCTTAATAAGCTAGTCAACTAAGTCCAAAAAGCAAAAAGTAAAAGTACCACTTTTTTTTCCTCTCTCCTCCTAATTTTACTTTTCCCTCTTCTCTCTCTCCCCATTATTTCTCTCTCTCTCTCTCTCTCTCTCGTTTTTATTTCTTGTGCCAGACCCCATCCTCCCTTCTTCTTCCTTGGTCACGATTTTGAAAGCTCCAACAAGCTCCATAGCTACTCTACTCCTAACTACTCTACTCCCTCTCGCTCAACAAGCTCTATACTTACTCCATCTCCCATCTAATGCCAAGCCTTATTAAAGCTCAAATCACAAAAATAAATACATATTTTTCCTCTCCTCCTCAAGCTCTACACTTATCTCTTTTCAAAATCCAAAAATAATGAAGTTCATCTCCATGGGTTTTCCCCATTTGAAGAGAAAATGGCACCAATGGGTAGCTTGGAGTCTCCTCTCTCTCATAAGGTAAAAATATTCATGCAAAACTCATTTTTCCTCCTCCTCTTAAGTTGGCCGATTTTGCCCATTCTCATGTCTTGTTTTCTTCTTGTTTTGGAGCTTTATTTCAACCCTCCAATGGTGGGATAATCCCCTTCTTGATTCAAGGGTGAAAACCCCTCTTAAAAAGCTCCAAAAGGTAAACCCTAACTATGGTGTTCTAAACCTTGCATTGAAATTGTGTTATCTTAAGGGTTAGAATTTTAATTGTGTGCTTTTTGTGTGATTTGGATGTTGGGATGGAGTTTGGTAACTCCATCACCTATTTGACCGAAATTGAGAAGAGGAGGAGCAAGAGGAGAGTTAAGGAGAGACTTGTGGATTTAAGGTAAGAAAACTACCTTAATAACTACCTTGGTTGTTTAAGAATTTGGGATGGGTTAAATTGAATAATGATCCCAAAATATGGAAAATAATGTGTTTAGTTGATTTGAGGGATTTGTGAAATTAATTGTGAATTAAAGGGCCTTGGAGCCAAGTGTTTCGAGTTGTGGCTATATTGTGGTTTATTGATATTTTGGAGTATGTTATTGTGGATGGTCATTGATGGATTTGGTAAGTTTGGTAGGGGGTAAGAACTATCTAAAGGAAATAGAAATGCACAAGTGTGTAAAATACAAGAATGTGAAAATTGAATTTGTTGAATTTGAGCAAGAATTGGGTGGTGGATTAAACAAAGGTTTTGGAGTGGTTTAGAGCATGTCTTTAGGTGTTTAAACATGTAGAAAACTTGTGGAACGATTAGGGAAAGATTAAGGGAGGTTTAAGGATTGATTAGGGGCTGAAAAATAATGTTTGGAGCATATTTTAGCAGGGTTCGGGACTTGGTCCTTGGACAAAGTCCCGCACCACCCTTTAAATTGCGCTGAGAGTGAATGCCCATACCTGGTTCGGGACTTAAGATAGGGACAAGGTCCCGGACCAGTGCTGAAATCCTGCCGAGAGTTACCAAATGAATTGGTCCGGGACTTAGGGTAAGGACCAAGTCCCGGACCACCCCTAAAAATGGCCTAAAATGTGTTTTAAAGTGTTCTAAAGGTGAGGGATTGATGGGTAATGGTTTTTAATGTTGTTAAGGCCTTGTTTGGTGACTTTTAAAGGTACTAAGAAGTATAAACAAGTGTTGGAAGTGATTGGGAAAGTTGTGAGTTTAAGTACACAAAGTTAAACCAAAATAACGGGATAACGAGGTAAGTACGGGAGTTGCAATTATATACCTACCGTAACGCCTTAATATTAATTGAACCATTTGACATGTAAATAGTGGTTCAAGAGTAAGACATGAGGAACAAGTATGAACCGAGGAGCGTGAGAACACCCAGTAAACTAATTCCCTGCGGTGACAGGTATGGTTTTCTTGCAACCTGTGTCCTACCAGGTTACACCGGCTTGTATGCCTACGTGTTTTTCTGTATGTATGCCACCTTGCAAGATAAAGTATGAAATGAGTTTACAGTAATTCATTAATGTGGCGTAAATAATTCCGATACCGTTTAACCTTAATTATATGTTAAACCGTAGCTAACCGACTCTAGGATCACATAAGGGACCGGTGTTTGGATTAAGCGTCCCAACCTACGGGAACTTTCTAACTACGGCTATCCGTGCGTCAGTTGTATATTGTGGTTATGTGCGTTGTGTGTTGCCTTTGTTTAATGTATCGTTGTTTAATGAATGTTGACGTCCATGTTTATCGAATGGGATGTTACCTCCCTTGTGTGTGATTAACCAAGCTTGTAACACCAAATGGTGTATGGATGTGATAAGTTCCATAAATGAGCTTCTAACTAATATGTATATATTATGGGGGGTGAGGAATCCGGTCATTCCGGTCGCGCGTGTTGTTTGGGAGTTGAGGTCTATAATTGAATTAACTCCCACTCTATTATGTTATGGTTGTTTTTCCTGCTTGGATTACAACCACCCACAAGCTTAACCAAGGGTTACCTATCCCATTATTATTCGGGGCTAGGGAGAATACTGTTATGTTAAGGTTGCTTTCTTTCCTTGGATTGCAACCACCCACAAGCTTAACCAAGGCTTACCTACCTCACTATTATTTGGAGCTAGGGGGAAATTGTGAATTTTGTGATCGGGCCTATATTATGGCCGACACATCTAAGTGAAGTAAATGTGTACGGTGTGCTCGGGCCATATTTTCTCCGGCACATCCTAAGTAAAGTGTACGATCTCTAAGAAGAACGGTATTAAGTTGTATACATGTTATTATGTGAAGTATGCTGTTATGTTGTGTACGTTGATCTCCGAAATCATCCCCGTACAAATATAAGGGGTAATTAAGTATATACCCGATTAAATGGGTATGTGTCGTTTAGCAAGGAATAGCTCCATTAGGGTAGAACCCTCAAGGGCCAAAGAACACAATAATGTGATCTAACCAGTGTGATGTGTTAATCTTATGTTTGTATCCTATTCATTGGATGTGTGATTTATAAACATGATATGTGTGTATAGTTTCATGCGTGTTTTAAATATAATTAACTGCATGCTCAGACGACAAATAGTTATGCGTGGCCCGGTAGTATGCGGGCTGCTCGATTACCATACCAGCAAAGGTGTTGACCCCCTTTGGGGGGCCCCCATACTTTTCAGGTACAATGGAGCTGGCAGCCGTTCGAGAGTAGGACGGGGTAGCTGTTTATGCTTGGATAGTTATTTAGTTGTTTATGTGTTCATAAGTAATGTAAGACTGAAGTGTGATATTGGTGATGGTATGTATTAGACTCGGTACCGTTGTAACGTAAATGTAAAATGTATTTGTTTCAGTTTAGAAGCGGTTGGTAATGTAAAGTGTAGTGCTCGGTAATCTTGTCCATCAGACCGGTACACTATGTATGTATTACCAGCCTTGTTAGCCAGGTGGGTGGCTAACGGCGTGTAACACCCATGGATTAAGTTAAGTGTTGAGTTGTAATTCCGCTGCTAAATGTGGTTAAGTATGGTGTTTGTAGTTGGGGTGTTACAAAAAGTGGTATCATAGCGATACTTCGCTCTGATGACTAGAAATACCGAGCTTAGGGAGTACCGAGTTAGGAGTTTAAGACTTTGGGTTAAGGGTTGAGTGATAGCGTGAGAAGTACGCTAGTTAGGAATTACCAGTGTGCACTGGATACCTACAACATCCTTCCCGCCCTCCACAACCCCCGTTTTATAGCTCGGGAAAGGACACCAGAGAGATGGAAAGCCCTCTCATACTCGGGAACAACCCGATCTGGCTGTTATGAATTATTCCTGTAAGAACCAAAACCTGTCATGCGGTAGATTCCAAGAACTGAGAATCCTAGAGATGGAACCTGTTTGAACACCTTTACCCGCACTTAATAGCGGAAGATTAAGAATCCTATCTACAAGAGACTGAAATTTCCGGTGACCTGGGTCGACATGCCTAGCAGTCGAGGAAACACCTTTACCAACAAGGAAGAAAGCACTAACTGTGCATAGAAGCGGACAATGGAGAAGCAACAACCCGAGACACATGTCTACGGGAACACAAATGTTAAATAATGCCGACAATGGTATAGTAACCGACTAAGGAACTAGTCAAGCCCGGAAGATTCCAAACCTACAACGCCAAGGAGGTTGTAATACCCGATTATCACAGTTTAGACAACTGTGGGAGTATTAGTGAAACATACTTCAATAGGACTACGAAGTAGTACCTGAACAAGAAAACCAAGTCTCGGTAACCACGGCAAATGCGTAGGGAGGAACATTAAGGAGGAACACGGAGTTAAGGGACTGGAGAGTCATTAACGATTACCATGTCAAGACTAATGAGAATCGCTCAGAAGATTTATTATCAGGACTATAAGAGCAAGGAAGGAGCCAATAAGGCTACCAATATAGTGTGGATAAAAGTGGTACCAAACCGGTATATGTTGAACTGACAACTAGCCAGCATGGCGCACTTGCCATGGCAAGTGCTGCTATAACGGAATTATTCGGGAAAATTTTAATGACTATGAAGTACTTAGTAGAGTACCATATTGGCGAATGAAGTAATTAAAGAATCAAGAAATCCAAGAATTTGAAGAGTGAAACCTGGAAGGGCTTAGTGGCCTAACCATTGTATGTGAAGATATACCAGTCAGCAGGAAGCTAGACTTGGTCAAAGCGTGAAGACATTTTAAATACCGGGAAGAATTTTCTTATGAACCCAGTTTTTCTTTAAACCCAGATTTATTTCAAACCGTTTTCACACCCAAATTTTCTTTCAGCTCATATACATCTCAAACCTTCTTTTACGCCCAAATTTTTCTCGAACTTCATATTTTCTTCTAAAACCAAAACCATAGGACCTACACCGGCCTTAGCGCCACACAGTAGGTAAGTTGTACCCACTTGCTTTCGAGCAACATTAGAACAATCCTACAACCCGAGGGAAGGGATCCAGTTCATACTAGATACAGACAGTGGACGAATTTCCCTTAATATATAGTTCGGGAAGCACGGAATGCATATTATCATAGGATGATATGAGGGAGTTGACAACAGAATACTTCACCTAGGCGTGTGACGGACACTACGAGTGTACTAACTGAAATGTGGGACGACCGCACTCTGATAGGAGCTTGTGGGCCTGACAGACCTTTTAGGGGTTAGCCGGGCAAGTAGCAATGTATCAGTAGGGTACCCCACATATGTATACGAGTAGAGTCAGGAACACGGGAAGTAGTCGACTCCATACTACGGTCAGCAGTAAAGGTCAAACAAGAGCAATGAATTGCCAAGAATGGTTGAAGTAAAGGAACCCAGTTAAGCTAAAGAGACTAAAAACATTAGTGAATTCATTTCAAGGAAATGTTTATGAGTCAAGAAGCGTGGAGCGCACTGACTAGTAAGTAAAGACATCACAAATGTCTCAATTATCCCGAGGAATAAAACATGATAGCTGGAACAAATACCCAGTGTGAGCCTCGATTTTAAACCCTATCCTGTGTTGACTAAAGCTGATTAGGATCTAACCGGGTTTTAGGTCCACTTATAACCTAAGATTAATAACTATGTCATACAACAATAATTATTAAAACCTAAGCTAGTTCACTGGAACCTATTATGAGTCGCCATCTAATTTTAACCTAGGGTAAATTAGGAAAGGTAGAGTTCGGGTTCGGGGGCTTGGTATTCGACTTATTTAGGGTTCAAATTACTTTCATTACCCTTCCTAGGTCGCTTTTCCTCTACTTGGTTTAATTACGGCTTATTATGAGTCGTTTTAACCTAAGTGCGCGAGCTTCTGTTTTTTTGTGTTTTTTAACATTTTTTGACAGAAAATTAAAGTGGAAATTAAAATTACCTAAACTAGGGTTTCGGAGGCAGAATTAGGTCAAATTTTGTTCCCGTCCGTAGCCACGGACCTAATGTCCGAGACCACGGACCCCAGTTAACCTATATGGAAATAAAAGTCGAATTAAACAGAAAACAAAAAAAATTGTAAAGTCCGGGGCCACGGACAGGCTGTCCGTGGGCCCGGACATTATTAGAAAACCTAAATTTTTAAAATTTAAAAATCTCGCCGCCGTCCGTGGGTGTCCGTGGCCACGGACAACCCGTCCGTGGTCCCGGACCATAGGTCCGAGATCCCGGACCACCCACGGACAGGGGTTTTATGGTGGTTCCCGAAGGTGTTTTCAGCTCAAAATTTATGCACGTGTAGCCTGAAAGGTATACAATTCGTTAGTAATTGAAAGATTGCAGTTTGAAGTCGAATTATGTACGAAACTTGACGAACAAGTAACAAGGCAGAAACAAAAGTAATTAGCAATACAGAAGCGTAAAAAGGTTAGTTTGAACCCAAAATTTGACAGAGAGTTAATAAGGTCGTGGAGAGTTAGAAAAGTAGAATTGTAACCTGTTTTACCTTCGAATTCAGGAGGATTCTTCACGTCGGGATTCTTTGGAGGCTCCGATGGTGCCGGTTCCGGATTGAGTTCGACCCGAGCTTCTGGTTGTTGATTGTTGAAGGTGTTCTTCACGTTTTGGAGGTGGTTTGGTTGATGTTTGATGATTGTTGATGTGTTGGGAGTTGAAAAATGTGTTTAGATGGTGATTTTGGGGGATTTTTGATGTGATTTTGGTGCTTGGATGTATAAAAACGTGAAGGGAATGAGACGGCTGCCTTCTTTGAGGGTCTAGGGTTCTTGAGGTTCTGATTTGATCATGGGATAAGGTTCCTTATATAGGATTCCTTAAAGATAGAAAAATCCGGTAAAAACCGAGATTTACCGACGTTTTAACTCAAGGGCTTCCAAAAGGAATTTGATTATGAAATTTCACACATGGGTAAAGGATGATATTTCTGATTTTTCTAAAGTGGAATAGAATTTTTTGGATATTGGAATATTTTTAAATTCAATTTCTCGTCAGATTCAATCAGAAATTGCTAGAAAATTATTGAAAATTCAAAAAATCAAAATTCCAACGCCATTATGCTTCAGATGTCATCCTCTATCATGGGTTAAAATTTCAAAGCATTTTGAATTGATTTGACCCTTATTTGGAGGAGAGAGAAAGCCTATAGGGGGCTTAGGAGCCTTGAAAAATTACGAAAATGCCCCTGGAAATGACTAAGCTGTCCCTAGTACTCTGAAATGTGCCGATCGAACTGGGAACCCTCGCTACTAGCCTATTAGTAGAGACTCTCTTCCGGGGGGGTTTAAATTTTGGGTATAACAGATTGCCCCCCGTCAACTAGACTTTGTAATGGAAATGAAAAGGCTAGTTGATGCTTGAGTGATACCCCAAAATTTTGGATCTTAAAAGACCACACGTGCAATCCAACAAGTTGCGTCGAGCTATTCTAAGGCGCTGACTACCTATGAGTAAAGTGGAAGGGTGTCAAGCGGTTCTAAGGAGTCGACCACCTAAAGGTAATAATGAAGTAATGTCAGACTATTCCAAGACGCCGACTACCTATAAGGATGATATGACGTCAAGCTATTCTAAGGCGTTGACTACCTATAATGAATGAGATGATGTCAAGCTATTCTGAGGCGTTGACTACCTATCAGTGATTGAAAATTGGTGTTAGGTCAAGTTCTTCTATTCGGGTGAGTTCTGCTGCTCTAGTGAGTTCTGCTGCTCTGGTGAATCTGAATCTTTGGCTGAGAATCTGTATCTCTGAAGAGTCTATACCTTCGGCTGAGAATCTGTATCCCTGAAGAATCTGTACCTTCGGCTGAGAATCTGTATCCCTGAAGAATCTGTATCTTCGGCTGAGAATCTGTATCCCTGAAGAATCTGTACCTTCGGCTGAGAATCTGTATCCCTGAAGAATCTGTACCTTCAGCTGAGAATCTGTATCCCTGAAGAATCTGTACCTTCGGCTGAGAATCTGTATCCCTGAAGAATCTGTACCTTCGGCTGAGAATCTGTATCCCTGAAGAATCTGTATCTTCAGCTGAGAATCTGTATCCCTGAAGAATCTGTACCTTCGGCTGAGAATCTGTATCCCTGAAGAATCTGTATCTTCGGCTGAGAATCTGTATCCCTGAAGAATCTGTACCTTCGGCTGAGAATCTGTATCCCTGAATTATGACGAGGAGTCTCATACGAATAGATGCAATGGTCATGATGAAAGTTAATTATGAAAGTGCCAAACGTGGCAATGAGGATGTGCATGTCAAAATACGATCAAAGTGTATGTAGGAAATTTGTCCAAAACAAGAAATTGCTGAAAGAGGTGCCAAACGTGGTAGTGTTTGAAGAATAATCTGTTTAATGAAAAGGAAAGCGAAATTATCATTTCCTAACCATAGACTTCGAACTTGTAATTTATCTCCTAGGAGATGAACATGCCATCGGTGGGGTATGGTGTATGATGTAAAGGTAAGGGCTTATGTGGGCCTGTGGTGTTTGATGTGGAGGTAAGGGCTTATGCGGGCCGGTGGTGTATGATGGTGGTGGTGATGTTTAAGCTTTGGGTTCCAATTGGTGTTGTCATAGCAATTGTTGGAACCAACAATTGCCCCCAGTATTTTTCCCTTAAGACAATCTGAGCTAGAGTTCGTGGCAATCGATCGTTCCGATCGATTGCCCCCAGTATTTTCTTTTATTAAACGTGCGGACGAGTCTCGTCCTCACAGGGTCAGGGCTTATGTTTTTATGTGGTGCTTCCTAACCTACACTCGGCGTGTTTGGTGCTTGCACTCGTTCCTCACCTACAGTCACAACCTCTAGACCATTGAATTCGATATTTGATGGATTTATGCATTTGATCTGTTACTTTCACGTGATTGGACGCACAACTATCAAGTCGGAAGTCTTTAAAGCTTATAACGTGGCTACGGGGTGTGATGAAGGACAACGGGACCATGGAGGGATATTTGAGGTATGTGGAGCTTAAGTGGGTGACCAAAGCTGCAACTTGCGTCTTCTCTCAGATTCATCTTCCTTGTCTTGAAGTCGTCTAACTGCTTCATGTTGACGTTGTTTTTGAGCTTCTAGACTTGGACTTTTGAAATTGTCCTTTACACCATTTCTCTTTTCGTCTTTTGGATTTCTTCAAGGCACTTTGGTTTTGCCTCTTTGTTTGATCCTTTCTTGACTTTGCCTTCAGGGTTCTTGTGTTTCCCGGCTTTGGGCTTCGAGAGATATTTTGATGTGTGCTCTTTGGATCATGTGTCACTCTGGGACCATTTACGGATCGCTTCGTCATGTCGATAGCGGTGTTGCTTTTTTTGAACTAATGAAGATGTTATCTGAGACTCGAGCTTCTCGCTTCCTTTGGTCACCGGGTCGGACATTCATCACTGGCTGAGTTATTTTGTGGAGTTCACAATATCGAAAAGGGATATATGAAAGGCTCAGCGGGGGTGCCTAGGGTTTAACATCGGGGTTCACAAGCTTTTGGCTATGTGGTGCTGTACCTAGGTGCTTCGTCATCCCTGATAGTTGTGTATCCGTTCTTTGTTACTTTTTGCAGGTCTAAGAGTAAATTTACAAACTATCTCCTTCGGTCGGAGTTATGCCGTTTACCTCACCTTTGAATGTGGTCTCACCGGAGTCGTGTAAAAATGACATGCTCGTTCACTCTTGGTTTTTCCGCTCAAGTCACTCTCGTGAATTCTCACTCTGAGACTTGTTCACACGCTTAAACGAAAGATTAAAGATGACGATCCTGAACTCAGATTGCCCCCCGTATTGACCTGGGGTTTATGACAACACTTAAATAGATGCGGATTTTGGAATGCTTCGTGGATATTATGGGATAGTCTATGGTGTGAGGACGGACATGTTCACCCTTTTAGAAATAAAAGACAAGTCATTTTATTCCATAGTCGGGAAATGATTACTCTGTGATCCCTTAAAAAGAAAACAAATTTTTGTGTTTTTGTTTTGTTGAATGAATGCACAAAAAATTACGAAAATCGAACAATGCTCTTATTCACGAATGGAAAGATAACATCAAAAGTTGTAATCTAAAATGATAAAGGAAGCTAACTACCATAAAAGTTAGAAGAATGATTGAGAAAAGAAAACTGCTAAATCGAGAAAACTTCTGAAATAGTGATGTTGAACAGTCTGATGCCAACGTGTTGAAGACTGGAGCTATTGACCGTCGGGGCGCCATTGACCATGATTGTCTTCCTTCCAAGCTTCGAGTAGGCCCTGTAAAATGTCTGAACTAGGAATGCCCATGGGTTATGTAGGAAGTAACTGGGCCTGAGTCTTCGCCTAACTGAGAGTGAAGTGCATAGATTAGAGTGATTCCAAGACTAGAACGGACATGTAGGCCTGAATCCAGAAATTGAGCAAACAAGCTGAAAGAAATCACATGGACCGTGAATGGGCCACTGGGCCGAGGGATAAGCCTTGAAGTCTAGATTCGTTTGATGCTCTTGTTGGGCCTCGAAGCCGGAAACTGGAATGAATGAATTATGCAAACTATCTTGGATTCAAATGTTTTATGGGCCGAGATTCTGGATTGAGAGCGAAGCTCATGGGCCAAAACTATGAATTGGTCTATGGGCTCAAATGGAATGAGTTATGAGTGTGGTACTTGGGCTAGAATGATTGCTCTATATGTGAACTGGAATTTGGGCCGAGTAATTTTGGTTGGGCCTAACAGATGACGCCTAGATCTAAGGTTTTGGGTTAGGGTCATGATAAGAAGTCTACCTAGACTAGAATGAGCCCTTGGGCCGGAATGTGTTTGGGCCTGAAGTAAAGCACATGAGCTGGAATGGTCCCTAAATCACAAATAGGCCTAACTTTCTTCGGGCCAGAGAAGATGGTTGCTAAGCCGAAAAAGATTTTATTTTCAGGACTTGTGAGTTATTTCAAGCTCAGGTGGATTTCCTTTTTATGGGCCTAGAACTAATTGGATAATTCAAAATGGGCCAGAAGAGAAATCACCTAAGTCTAGGCTTTTGGGCCGAAGCCCGAACGACTCACATGTTAAACCAAACAGGGCCTCTGGGCCGCAAACAAATAGAGCTGCCAATTCGTGTTGGGCTAGGTTGATGTAGGAGAAGTTCCTATCAATTCCTAGGCTGGGTAGTGGGCTGATCATACAAGCAGACAAGGCCCACACAAATTCAATATGTCCTCACTAGACGTTTAAAACAAACCGGGTATGGATCGATCCGGAGAGGTGCTTGGGGTGCGGGCCCAGGTCACCACAAAGGAATAGGGCTTGCACGCTACTCTCTTTGGGCTTCCCCACTCTTTTCACATCACCTGAAGGTGTGCGTCTACGGTCGGGTCTTTGACTGACCAACCAAAGGGCTAAGTAAGGGCACTGCCAGGAAAACGCTTGGGGCTAAGGCCCAGGTATTAAGGGGGTGTGGTTAGACGACATCCTCCTCTTTTCCCCCGCTTATTCACATCACCTAAAAGGTGTGAGTCCCTGACAGGGGACCCTAGATGGGTCCCGGGGTGAAACTGGTTTGTGTGGACCCTCGCTCTCATATGATGCAAGGGTGCAAAAATTTAAAGTGCGCACGAAAGTAAACAAACAAAGTAATAAAGCCATAAATAAACAATTTTTCGAGTTAAGCCCTCCTTCTTAAAATTAAACAAGTTAAAATTAAGAATTTATCCCCAGCAGAGTCGCCAGTCTGTGAGCCTCGATTTTAAACCCTATCCTGTGTTGACTAAAGCTGATTAGGATCTAACCGGGTTTTAGGTCCACTTATAACCTAAGATTAATAACTATGTCATGCAACAATAATTATTAAAACCTAAGCTAGCTCACTGGAACCTATTATGAGTCGCCACCTAATTTTAACCTAGGGTAAATTAGGAAAGGTAGAGTTCGGGTTCGGGGGCTTGGTATTCAACTTATTAAGGGTTCAAATTACTTTCATTACCCTTCCTAGGTCGCTTTTCCTCTACTTGGTTTAATTACGGCTTATTACGAGTCGTTTTAACCTAAGTGCGCGAGCTTCTGTTTTTTTGTGTTTTTTAACATTTTTTGACAGAAAATTAAAGTGGAAATTAAAATTACCTAAACTAGGGTTTCGGAGGCAGAATTAGGTCAAATTTTGTTCCCGTCCGTAGCCACGGACCTAATGTCCGAGACCACGGACCCCAGTTAACCTATATGGAAATAAAAGTCGAATTAAACAGAAAACAAAAAAAATTATAAAGTCCGGGGCCACGGACAGGCTGTCCGTGGGCCCGGACATTATTAGAAAACCTAAATTTTTAAAATTTAAAAATCCCGCCGCCGTCCGTGGGTGTCCGTGGCCACGGACAACCCGTCCGTGGTCCCGGACCATAGGTCCGAGATCCCGGACCACCCACGGACAGGGGTTTTTGGTGGTTCCCGAAGGTGTTTTCGGCTCAAAATTTATGCACGTGTAGCCTGAAAGGTATACAATTCGTTAGTAATTGAAAGATTGCAGTTTGAAGTCGAATTATGTACGAAACTTGACGAACAAGTAACAAGGCAGAAACAAAAGTAATTAGCAATACAGAAGCGTAAAAAGGTTAGTTTGAACCCAAAATTTGACAGAGAGTTAATAAGGTCGTGGAGAGTTAGAAAAGTAGAATTGTAACCTGTTTTACCTTCGAATTCAGGAGGATTCTTCACGTCGGGATTCTTCAGAGGCTCCGATGGTGCCGGTTCCGGATTGAGTTCGACCCGAGCTTCTGGTTGTTGATTGTTGAAGGTGTTCTTCACGTTTTGGAGGTGGTTTGGTTGATGTTTGATGATTGTTGATGTGTTGGGAGTTGAAAAATGTGTTTAGATGGTGATTTCGGGGGATTTTTGATGTGATTTTGGTGCTTGGATGTATAAAAACGTGAAGAGAATGAGACGGCTGCCTTCTTTGAGGGTCTAGGGTTCTTGAGGTTCTGATTTGATCATGGGATAAGGTTCCTTATATAGGCTTCCTTAAAGATAGAAAAATCCGGTAAAAACAGAGATTTACCGACGTTTTAGTTCAAGGGCTTCCAAAAGGAATTTGATTATGAAATTTCACACATGGGTAAAGGATGATATTTCTGATTTTTCTAAAGTGGAATCGAATTTTTTGGATATTGGAATATTTTTAAATTCAATTTCTCGTCAGATTCAATCAGAAATTGCTAGAAAATTATTGGAAATTCGAAAAATCAAAATTCCAACGTCATTATGCTTCAGATGTCATCCTCTATCATGGGTTAAAATTTCAAAGCATTTTGAATTGATTTGACCCTTATTTGGAGGAGAGAGAAAGCCTATAGGGGGCTTAGGAGCCTTGAAAAATTACGAAAATGCCCCTGGAAATGACTAAGCTGTCCCTAGTACTCTGAAATGTGCCGATCGAACTGGGAACCCTCGCTACTAGCCTATTAGTAGAGACTCTCTTCCGGGGGGTTGAAATTTTGGGTATAACACCCAGCCTATACATAGTAAGGCCAATGCCTAATATGAACACGTTAATGTGCAACGAACGAGATGAAACTCCCGGAATGATCACCTAGACTACCAGGGAATATCGATCTTCACAGAAGAGGATAGTAAACCCAGTAAAGAACGCAAAGCGATGTAGTTAACTAAACGTATCCACAAGTACAAGCCAGATGTAATGGCATAACCTAGTAACACCCAGGAGCGGTCCTGAAGGGTGTTTGGGTCAACAATTGTCGAACGAAACGTCGTGATAGAAACACAAGAGTTGAAGTTAATACCCAGTTTAAACGTAAGTCATCAGGAGGTAAACGGACATTCTTAAGGGTCATCCCATATAAGGAAGCGTGATGCAACAACCTTGTCAGGGAGTCCAATACAACCTCCAAACCATGTGAGGGTGTACGGAGAAGTAAAAATTGTGTGAACAACCTATAATGAGCAGAGCTCGAGGCAATGAGGCTTATAAGCCACAGACCAAATGGGTTATGCAAATTTAATTGATTAAGAAAGTTTATGCTGTACAAGTGAATAGAGTGGAGAACGAACCACTGCTTTAAGAGTGGGAATACCTCTCGATATGGTGAAACCGCGGGAGCGGTAGTTATGTGAACCAAGTTCAAGAAATATGTTAAGGACTGACCATATTGTCACTACCCAAGAATGATATGAATAAGAGTAATATGAATAGAAGCGTTCGTACCAATTGAGGAGAGTAGTACGTTTAATAGCAACCACCATAGGTGTGTGATGCTAAGTGTAAAGCGAACAACGCTCAAGGAGCATAAGACTCGAAGAATAGCGTATTCAGTAGTCATCCAAATGAATGAAGAACCATAATGCAAATGATGAAAGTACATGTGCGGAAGCTAATATGAAAGTGGATGCCATGTAAGTTAGTGTTGTACAAGAAGTAAGAACATGGTGCGCAGCAAGCGACCAATACATGTGAATAAATTACACAATAACATGGAGTTGATGAATAAAAATGGTAGACAGACCAAGCGGCAAGGAAACGATGTTCATTCCTATTGCAACCGCATAAGAGACTTACTGCCAAGGGTTTACGCCTCTGCACTCTGTATGACTGAGTGTTTTGGTATTGCACTTGCACAGTAATGATCGAGTGGGATAGCTAGGAATTTTGGATAAATGTTAATTGTGGTAGAAGTAGAAAGAGACTTATAACGCTATAATGACCGATGCATAGGAAATGCAAGGTCGTACAAAGGAAAAAATTCAGGTACAAAACCGAATGTGGAGGCATGATTAAGAATAAGTGACTACAGTAGCACTAAATACCAAATACCGGTATGCAATATACCTCAAATGTTGAAAGTAACCGAGAGAGCACTACACATTAGGTGGTAGCTCAATCTCAACCGACAGTAAGTCGGAAAAAATCAAGTCAATCATTGTGGATTACATAGCAGTATACACAATAAATTATCATGGAAGTGGATAGGAAGTTTATAACTCACCGAATTCGCACATGGTAAGAGATACCACGCATCGGTTGAGGAACCATTATTACCCGGATAAAAGTGATAAATGAGGGATGTACTATACATTAAGAATAACGAATGGGGCAAACTAAGCTCTAAAGTTATCAGAGTTGCGCAGTGATTCAAGTGTTGAGTGTGCATAGTGAACATGAGTGAATGGCTAATTGTTAATGCCTAGAAGCCTCACAAGCCAGAACCGAAACCGGCTATGAGTTAAATAAACTCCGAGGAGAATTCTTGGTTTAGGGACTAAACCGCCAATATGGTTAAGATCCTCTAACCATAACGCATTGTATAACAAACCGCATGGAAGTTAAAACACTTCACAACGGCAGAACATTTTAAACCAATGTTAAGTAATAACATATGGTAGATTACGCGGGCGTAATCCCTTTTAAGGGGGGTAGAGCGTAAAAATGCTTAGTGAATGTTTACGTACAAGTGTACGTGAACAATGTTGTGCATAACACAAAATAATTTGTTATGATGTGGTGTATAACATAAAATACTTTGTTCTGATTATTGGTGCGAATGTAATATGAACATACACATTCATTCATGGTTTAATTGTGGTAATTGTGCACAGAAGATGCAAATACCATTGTGATAAGTGTGTCTGCCTTGTTAACTATTGTGTGAGAGTACAAGTGTAAGGGAGTAGAGAAACTCCCGGGGAACTAAAACCCCGATGGTATATGTTTATTTGTGATAAAAATAATGAGGTGTATTGTGATTTTGATAAAAAAAATATGTATCTATATATAATATTGTGATGTGTGAATGATTTGAAATAGATATAGAACCTAGCGAGAATTAAATTCCCTAGGTAACTTGATTAAAAGTGAATGGAGATAATTAATGGACGGAGTTCCATCCCTTGGAGATGTAATGATTATGACTAGAAGGATTAAAAGATAGAAAGTGGTAAATGTTTGATTTTGTTGCTTGGTTGAAATTGAAGTGGGAGGTGGAACTTGATTTGCATGCGATCAAGGGAAACTGAACACAAATTGGGTGAAGAGATAGTTCAACACTGATGCTGATCACATCAGGGTTGGATGATTCTTGAAACTCCATATAAGTGGTCACAAATAATCATGTTAAGAACAAGATGCAGTTAGCACGAATTGCACTTGGAGTTGTATTGCGTTTTCAAAAAGAATTTTAAATTGGTATTTTCAAGACTTCAATAAATATTTCCAAAATCCTTAAATGGTATTTTCAAAGGAAGCATTTCTTTTACATGATCTTGTAAAAGGATTTTCAATTAGTACTTTCCAATAAAGGATTTGTTCTACTTAACCCCATAAAAATATTTTCGTATTACTTGCTCACGAGCTGAGGACGTATGAGCCTTTGTCTTCGGACCGGTGACATGAGAAGTATATTTTAAAAATGTATATGATTGTTTTGATCTTCCAAAGGAACGGGGACCAGAAGGTGTCCATCGCGACCGGGTTCTGCAGGATCACAGTGTATATGTACTCAACATGGGACTCGAGTCCATGAAGAGATGTAAAAGGTATTTCTATTTGTTATACATGCTAAGACATGTTGTGTGATATGTGTAATAAATATTATCCAGACCTATGAGTCTAAATGTTATGTGACCCAGACCTGAGAGTCTGAGGGTTGTTATGTAAATACAAATGTTGCTATGTTACCCGAACCGTTGAGTCCGAGGTTATTATGTAAGTATGTCATATATGGATGTGGATATGTTACCCGGACCTTTAATTCCGAGGTTGTTATGTAAAAGTGCGTTTTAGTATGGAAGTTGTATCTTACAAGTAAACCAGGTATTCTAATTATAGAATGCATGAGAAGTTGTGAACTTTGGGGACAAAGTTCTTTTAAGGGGGGTAGATTGAAATACCCCAAACCTTAATATGTTAATTAATTATGTAATTATGATTTTATATGGCTAATTAAGTCCTTAAGATCCTTGGTGAAGAAATAAAAACCAAAAAAAGAAAAAGAAAATGCGTAAAAGTCACAAAACGTGAAAACACGTATTTAATTATTTTAGGAGGTATATAACCTTCATTAGGGTTATAAATATATTTTTATACCTTAATTACACACTAATAACATGTGTGAAAAATTCTCGAAGAAAACGGATCTAAATAATGCGTTAAAAACGCTAACGGAGTCTTAAAGCGCGTTTTTCGAGAAAACCTGAAAACGTGACTTTAAATAGTAAACGACCCCGTAAAAATTATAGTTGACTATATAACTATAATTAAACATTAATGGGAGCTTAATAATCATTAAAATTAATTAAACGAGAAAATTCTGGAAAACGGGCCCGGTTAGTGAATAATGCTAAACAGGGTAAAATAACTAGCGTTTTCTGTAAAAGACAAAAAACGCTCCAGTTACATACTATAGTGGGGACCGGTTTTCTAAGGGGATAAGTAACCCCACTCACAATTAAACTAGCTCTTAATAAGCTAGTTAACAAAGTCCAAAAAGTAAAAAGTAAAAGTACCACTTTTTTTTCCTCTCTCCTCCTTATTTTACTTTTCCCTCTTCTCTCTCTCCCCATTATTTTGTCTCTCTCTCTCATTTTTCTTTCTTGTGCCAGACCCCATCCTCCCTTCTTCTTCCTTGGTCACGATTTTGACAGCTCCAACAAGCTCCCATGGCTACTCCATATCACATCTCATGCCCAAGCCTTATTAAAGCTCAAATCACAAAAATAAATACATATTTTTCCTCTCCTCCTCAAGCTCTACACTTATTTCTTTTCAAAATCCGAAAATAATGAAGTTCATCTCCATGGGTTTTCCCCATTTGAAGAGAAAATTGCACTAATGGGTAGCTTGGAGTCTCCTCTCTCTCCTAAGGTAAAAATATTCATGAAAAACTCATTTTTCCTCCTCTTAAGTTGGCCGATTTTGCCCATTCTCATGTCTTGTTTTTTTCTTGTTTTGGAGCTTCATTTCAACCCTCTAATGGTGGGATAATCCCCTTCTTGATTCAAGGGTGAGAACCCCTCTTAAAAAGCTCCAAAAGGTAAACCCTAACTATGGTGTTCTAAACCTTACATTGAAATTGTGTTATCTTAAGGGTTAGAATTTTAATTGTGTGCTTTTTGTGTGATTTGGATGTTGGGATGGAGTTTGGTAACTCCATCACCTATTTGACCGAAATTGAGAAGAGGAGGAGCAAGAGGAGAGTTAAGGAGAGACTTGTGGATTTAAGGTAAGAAAACTACCTTAATAACTACCTTGGTTTTTTAAGAATTTGGGATGGGTTAAATTGAATAATGAACCCAAAATATGGAAAATAATGTGCTTAGTTGATTTGAGGGATTTGTGAAATTAATTATGAATTAAAGGGCCTTGGAGCCAAGTGTTTCGAGTTGTGGCTATATTGTGGTTTATTGTGATTTTGGAGTATGTTATTGTGGATGGTCATTGATGGATTTGGTAAGTTTGGTCGGGGGTAAGAACTATCAAAAGGAAATAGAAATGCACAAGTGTGCAAAATACAAGAATGTGAAAATTGAATTTGTTGAATTTGAGCAAGAATTGGGTGGTGGATTAAACCAAGGTTTTGGAGTGGTTTAGAGCATGTCGTTAGGTGTTGAAACATGTAGAAAACTTGTGGAAAGATTAAGGGAGGTTTAAGGATTGATTAGGGGCTGAAAAGTAATGTTTGGAGCAGATTTTAGCAGGGTCCGGGACTTGGTCCTTGGACAAAGTCCTGGACCACCCTTTAAATTGCGCCGAGAGTGAATGCCCATACCTGGTCCGGGACTTAAGATAGGGACAAGGTCCTGGACCAGTGCTGAAATCCTGCCGAGAGTTACCAAATGAATTGGTCCGGGACTTAGGGTAAGAACCAAGTCCCGGACCACCCCTAAAAATGGCCTAAAATGTGTTTTAAAGTGTTCTAAAGGTGGGGGATTGATGGGTAATGGTTTTTAATGTTGTTAAGGCCTTTTTTGGTGACTTTTAAAGGTCCTAAGAAGTATACACAAGTGTTGCAAGTGATTGGGAAAGTTGTGAGTTTAAGTACACAAAGTTAAACCGAAATAATGGGATAACGGGGTAAGTACGGGAGTAGCAATTATATACCTACCGTAATGCCTTAATATTAATTGAACCATTTGACATGTAAATAGTGGTTCAAGAGTAAGACATGAGGAACAAGTATGAACCGAGGAGCGTGAGAAACACCCAGTAAAGTAATTCCCTGCGGTGACAGGTATGGTTTTCTTGCAACCTGTGTCCTATCGTGTAACACCGGCTTGTATGCCTACGTATTTTTCTGTATGTTTGCCACCTTGCAAGATAAAGCATGAAATGAGTTTACAGTAATTCATTAATGTGGCGTAAATAATTTCGATACCGTTTAACCTTAATTATGTGTTAAACCGTAGCTAACCAACTCTAGGATCACATAAGAGACCGGTGTTCGGATTAAACGTCCCAACCTAAGGGAACGTTCTAACTACGGCTATCCGTGCGGCAGTTGTATATTGTGGTTATGTGTGTTGTGTGTTGCCTTTGTTTAGTGTAGCGTTGTTTAACGAATGTTGACGTCCATGTTTGTCGAATGGGATGTTACCTCCGTTGTGTGTGATTAACCAAGCTTGTAACACCAAATGGTGTATGGATGTGATAAGTTCCATAAAGGAGCTTCTAACTAATATGTATATATTATGGGTGGGGGGGGTGAGGAATCCGGTCGTTCCGGTCGCGCGTGTTGTTTGGGAGTTGAGGTCTATAGTTGAATTAACTCCCACTCTGTTATGTTATGGTTGTTTTTCCTGCTTGGATTACAACCACCCACAAGCTTAACCAAGGCTTACCTATCCCATTATTATTCGGGGCTAGGGAGAATACTGTTATGTTAAGGTTGCTTTCCTTCCTTGGATTGCAACCACCCACAAGCTTAACCAAGGCTTACCTACCTCACTATTATTTGGAGCTGGGGGGAAATTGTGTATGGTGTGATCGAGCCTATATTACGGCCGACACATCTAAGTGAAGTAAATGTGTACGGTGTGCTCGGGCCATATTTCCTCCGGCACATCCTAAGTAAAGTTTACGATCCTCTAAGAAGAACGGTATTAAGTTGCATACATGTTATTATGTGAAGTATGCTATTATGTTGTGTACGTTGATCTCCGAAATCATCCCCGTACAAATATAAGGGGGTAATTAAGTATAACCCGATTAAATGGGTATGTGTCGTTTAGCAAGGAATAGCTCCATTAGGGTAGAACCCTCAAGGGCCAAAGAACACAATAATGTGATCTAACCAGTGTGATGTGTTAATCTTATGTTTGTATCCTATTCATCGGATGTGTGATTTATAAACATGATATGTGTGTATAGTTTCATGCGTGTTTTAAATATAATTAACCGCATGCTCAGACGACAAATAGTTATGCGTGGCCCGGTAGTATGCGGGCTGCTCGATTACCATACCAGCAAAGGTGCTGACCCCCTTTGGGGGGGCCCCCATACTTTTCAGGTAAAATGGAGCTGGTAGCCATTCGAGAGTAGGACGGGGTAGCTGTTTATACTTGGATAGTTATTTAGTTGTTTATGTGTTCATAAGTAATGTAAGACTGAAGTGTGATATTGGTGATGGTATGTATTAGACTCGGTACCGTTGTAATGTAAATGTAAAATGTATGTGTTTCAGTTTAGAAGCGGTTGGTAATGTAAAGTGTAGTGCTCGGTAATCTTGTCCATCAGACCGGTACACTATGTATGTATTAGCCTTGTTAGCCACGTGGGTGGCTAACGGCGTGTAACACCCATGGATTAAGTTAAGTGTTGAGTTATAATTCCGCTGCTAAATCTGGTTAAGTATGATGTTTGTAGTTGGGGTGTTACAATTGGCGTGTGCCGTCATGGCATAGTGTTGGCCCTGATTGTTATATGGTTATATCTCATCCACACTTCTCTATGAGGTTGATAATAAGTTGTTACATTGATTACTCGTATCTGGTACCTCATCTGTTAAATTGGATGTCTTCTAGCTGTTTAATAGCTGGTGTATCACGATTCTTTGACTTCCTACCATTATTAAGGATGGTGGTGCATCTAATAAGTATAATAAAATTTCGTATGGGGTCGTGTCTGTCCTAAGGACTAAACATTCATCACTGGTAGTGATTGGCATTCAATGCCAGTGTATATTTATGGTGTTTGGCTCTTAAGCTGATGTTAATTGTTCATTAACGTTTATCTGGTGTAGTTCGTTATGGGCTGGTGTATGCCCTTTGATTATAGCGGTCGGACTCATCGGGTCCTTCTGAGGTTGTAGGGCTCTTGTTCTAGAAATTGTGTGACCCTATTTTGTGACAGGTTGTATTTACGGGATTTGTACGAAGGTCGTATGAATATTTAATGGTTACCGGTGGCCATGGCATCATACCCTGTGGTCTACACGGTCTTGTAGTATTCGGTTGTAGGCGGAATTATTAGTATATTGATTTTCATAGCACTTGCTGTAGCAAGTGCACCATGCAGGTTGAGTAATCAGTGTTATATTTATTGGTCTCGTTGACGCTCTTGGTCATTTGAGTATGGTTTATATGATTTGTCTTGAAAAGGGTAGTTTTGGAGTTACTACGGTTCGTTAAGGTATGATAAGTTTTCTAGGGTAGTTCTATTTCTAGGTTCTTTGAGTTGGGCTCTTTTCTGAGTTTTGTTTTAATCTTCTTAAAGGTAGAAGGAGGTTTTTTTTTACGCATACATTCATGCAGTCAATTTATTAAGTTAAGGGTGTGCAGTTACCTAGATCGCGCTGCGTACTAGTACCAGTGCCTAAGGTTCCCGCAAAATTCAGGGTTTTCTACCCCTAGTGACCCCTTTCCCCTTTTCATTTCTCATATCAGCTGGGGTCTGCCCCGCGTAGCTACCTGGTGGTGCTTTGGGTCCAGTAGATGGAGTACTCTAGTTGTCCTTGGTACGACATTCGTCTTCTTGAGTGTTGTATTGTAGTAATTATTGGGGTTTAGCTTGTAAGCTCAAAGGGTTATTGCGATTGTAGGTCAGGTTCTTCTGAACCTTTTAGGTTGTATCGGGTTTGAGTTATCCCCTTCTGGGAGAGACTTCTAAGCGGTCATTGTAGGTCATGTTGTGCATTTTCGACAGTCGTCTAAGACTCGTTTTTCTATTCTTCACTCTCTAGGTGTATTCATTGGTGCTTTCTCTATCTTGTTGTCACAGCAATTATAGTAAACACATCGGTCTTCCGAATAGGAGGAATGCTTCCGTCTCCTCGGCGCCATCCATTACATTGCTTCTATGAGCGATTACTAAGTGTGGGTAGCGACGGGTGGGGTACCACTGCTGTTTCCCGGAATGTTCTCCCATCAAGCTGGTGCGGCTACTGCCATCTCAACGCTGTTCGGGGTTGCAGGACCTCCATTACCCCCGACATGCCTCGCCCTACGTGGCTTCTATCTCTACTCGATTTCTGTAATACAGCATGCCGTCCATTCCTCGGTAGTCACATTTCCGGGCTTTCCCAAAAAATGTGCTTTAGGACTTCATTTGCGTTTTTTAACCCACTATATGGATTCGTTTTCTTCGGGAATTGTTTCCACATATTCTTAGTATGTAACTAAGTCCTAGGAATCCATATAGGACCCTAGTTGAGGTCATATGCCTCCTATGATTGCTTACGCACATTTTTACGTTTTGTGCCTTTTAAACGTTTTTCCTCTTTCTTTTGGTTTTACTTTCTTCCCCAATGTTCTTTAGGCATCATTAAGCCTCTAAATATCATATTAGAATAATTAATCACCATATTTAAGTCAGGGGGTATTTCAATCTACCCCTTAAAGAACTTTGCTCTCAAAGTTGGTGAATCTAATACTGTTATTCATTTGGGCATCATATGCTAAGGTCATAATATATATATAACCTTATAGACTCAAAAGGTCTGTCTTGATGTATACTACACAACATGTTTCAGCATGTATAGCAATAAAAAATACTCTTTTGTATTCTCTCTATGGCATCGGTCCGAAGACTAAAGGCATAACAACCCTCGAATACCATAATGAGTAATACACTGTGATCCCGCAGGTACCGGTCACGCTGGACACGTACGCTCTCTGGTCCACGGCCGATTCATGACTAAGGGCACTTACGCTCTCTGGCCCACGTTCCCTTTGGTTGTATTGATCAAAACGTTCGCATATATAGATATCCGTAGGCACTCAGGTCATCCAGACACAGGACCCTCCAGGCCTTGCAGCCCTTGAAAAAATACAAAACAACACACTCCCACCGTTCTCCCGGTCATCCAGACAAAGGACTGCAACCCTCGTTAAGTGGTAGTGGTTTCAAAACTAGTCCTTGTTTTCAAATTTGAAGAAAATCGTTTTTGAAAACACAATTCAACTCCAATTCCAATTTATGCTAACCGTATCTATTCTTCAAGAATCATTCAACCCTGATGTGATCAACATCAGTGTTGAACTATCCTTCCACCCCAATTTGTGTTCAGTTTCCCTTGATCTCCAGCACATCAAGTTCAACCTCCCACATCAATTTTAAACCAACAAATAATTCAATCATTTCCTATTTTCAATCTTTTAATCATTCTAGTCATAATCACAAAGCAATGCATCTCCAAATTATGGAACTCAGTCCATCAATCATTCTCAATTCACCTCAAGGAAAATTACCTAGGGAATTCAATTCCTACTAGAATCTACATCGGTTTCATACTGATTTATACATCACGTTATTGCCATATCAATATATACCGTAGGGATTTTAATTCCCCTGGAGTTTCTCTAATCCTTTTCACTTGTATTCTCATACCAGAGTTAACAAGGTAGGTATGTTTATATGAATGGTATTCGCATCTCTTGTGCGCAATGACCATAATTAGACTATGAATGAATACATATGTTTAGGTAATGTACATACCAATCATCAGAACAATTTCTTTTGTGCTATGCACTCGTAGTTTTCGTACACGGTACATAAACATACGCTAAGAGGTTTTTCACTCTACCCCCCCTTAAAAGGGATTACGCCCACGTAATCTACCATATGTTATCACTTTACATTGTTTAAGATATTTAGCCGTCATGAAGCATTTTAGCTTCCATGCGGTCTATTATACAATGTGTTCTGGTTAGAGGATCTTAACCATGTTGACGGTTTAGTCCCTGAACCAAGAATTATCATTGGAGTTTATTTAACTCATAACCGGGTTTGGTTCTAGCCTCTCAGGCTTCAAGGCATTTGATAATTAGCCATTCACTCGTATTCATTAGGTATTTTAAACCTCTGAGCTATGGGCCCGCTAGCTTCTACTGCACGACTCTGATAACCTTAGGGCTTAGTTTGCCCTTTTCGTTATTCTTAATGTATTGTACATCTCCCTTTTTATCCCTTTTATCTTGAGAATAAAGGTCTCTCAATCTACGCATGGTATCTCTTACCGTATGCGGTCTCGATGAGTTATAGCTAGTCTATCTAGTTCTCTGGAGATTTAATACGCATGCTTCTAGTGCGCTTTCAAGCGTCTGAATTGTTCTTTCTAACTGAGCTTCAGTCTGAGGTTTATGTACCATCTGGAGTCACTGTTCTGTGCTTATTGCTTTTTACAGTTTCCTCACAATTCTTGAGACATATCAGTGTCTGTAATTAATAATCAGTGCTCCTCACACTTCTTAACTCTTAATCATTTTCCTGGGATGAGTTCCCGGACTCCTTTAGACTCATTAGCTTAACTGAGTTCTTTCTCTTCAATCGTTCCAGGTAATCAACTACTCTGGTCATAATTTGCACCACTGACCATGGTACGGAGTCGACTACTTCTTGTGTTTCTTACACTACTCATTTACATATGTAGGGGCACCTTACTGATGCATTACTCTTACCTGGCTAACTTATAAATAAGTCTGTCAGGCTCGCAAGCTCCTTTGGAGTGTTGTCGTCCCACATCTCATTTTTATACACTCGTAGTGTTCGTCACCCATTAAATCTATACGAATTCAATTTACAGCAAAACACATCAGATCCCAGGCCAATTGCAACAAATTAATCAGCTAGTATATATTAGTACGAAATTAACAGAGATTTGCTAGTATTACCAAACATGCAGAAAAAACTTAATTACAATTAAAATCCAAACACAAATGGAAGCTAGCTACTAAGTACTTATGTTTGTACTGCAATCTGTAGAAATTTGATAATGCAACAAACTTCATTTTTCAACACAATGCAAGTACTGTAGTTGAACTCATGGGGAACAAACTGCATTTACAGGTGCAAATTGGTTCAGTTCAGACACAACTTCAAAGAAGAAAAGAAATAGCTGCAGCGCGTACTCATGACTTCTGCTGATGTTCATCATCATAAGCTATTGATTTCGTCCAGTAAGCGCACATGTGATCCTTGACAAACTCTAGATCGGCAAGTGAATAAGTAGCTCCTTGTTTTTCGAAGAAGTCAGTAAGCTGCACGCAAGAATTATAAAAGCAATTAAGTACACCATTTAAACATATCCAACCATGCACAAACAGTTAAATTACTAATTCAAACACAAGACTTATAATACGTACTTCATTGACATTGTGGACTCTATCGATGTTGGACACGATTTCGTACATGTATCGCATCACAAAATATCCACAACTGCTGCTATCCGGTTGCCTGGGACACTATTTTCAATAAAATTATATTATTAATTATATTATACACACTAATATACAAAATATATTTACGTATGCATGAGTAAATAGAATGTTTTTTTTACCTTTTTCAAATACTGTACATTCAAAGGAGTATTCCTTTGCCCGACACTGCACATACCTTCTCTATAACCACTGAAATTAATTAAAATAAGCATTTAAGTGACAAGTAATAAAAAAAGTTTAAAATTTTATTTGTGAAATGAAAATATGCACTATTTACTTACTTTGTAGGCAGAGCATGAATGGTGATGTTCCTAATTCCTTTAATAGGGTCAATCACTATACAGCGTGATGAGTAAGTACAAACCACTAATAACAACCAATGATTGCTACAAGTGCAAACAACAACAAATCAACTTCAGCTTCGAAATATATATGAGTTAATATAAAACAATAAAGACAAACACATAAGGTGGTCAAGCATGCTTACATCTGATGATATGGTATGAGCACAAATCGGCTTTTCCTGGTAGCCGCCGCAATTATGGCATTGCGCACATGGCTCTGACACGCAACACCGTCTCTCGTAGCTTCATCGGCAGACACAATTTGTGGACATAGGAAGGTGATCATATTTGTCATATTGTTTGACGCCAGCCTCGATAGTAAGGGCCTTTGATGACAAAGGCATTAAATTAAAATTATACATAAAACGTACTATTATCTTTGAGAGAGAAAATTGTGATACTTACAAGCAGTACGATTGAATCACCGATATGTTCAGCATATCACCAAGCAGCAGCTTCTTGACATCTCTAATAATGATCAGCTACTCCTGGGATTGTTTGTTGTGGAACACAGACGCTGGAACCTTAACGATGAACTGAATGAAATCATCACCCTTCCCGAGCATCATGTTATATAAGACCTGCTGACGCTTTCGCAGTGTATTCACCAAATTTTGGGGAAGAATGAAATCTTTTCGAAGTGGACTGATGTAGTGATCATCCTGCTGACCCGATGGTCCCTTTCCTTTAGACGCACGGACTTGCTTACCTTTGTCAGCTATAGGAACAAGTGCCTAAGAAATGACAAGTTAGTACACGTTAGGAAACTATTCCCAAAACTGCAGTTATATATGGAATGTTAATTAGTAAACACATTTAAGTTCTTTTGCTTACCGTACTATCAGATAAATCCACCAGATTGCAAGGCCACGGTACTTGTGAGCCATGTGCTTTAATGACAGTGCTCCAACCATTCCACTCCATCGGTAGTGGAATGGTATCACAGCCTTGACAGACACTGTCTACGAACACACGGACGTACCAGGGCGGAACTCGCTTAAAATGACATAGTGACGCCGAATCAGTCTGTAGAATTGTGCCTAATGCAACCATAAAGCTGCCATGTTCATTGATGTGCAGAAGACGACACTTTTTGGTTTCCTAATAAACGAACAAAAACAATTAGATTCATATATATATACATTGCAACATGCATACTTTTGATTAATTAAAAAAATAAATAATGACAAACCACTGAAATTCACACATACCTGGAGCTTGGCATATGGGAATGGATCAGAAGGAGCAGGTAAAGTGTAAGAATGAGAAACCTGAGACGGTGTAGGGGTGGAAGCAGGAGCAGGGGTGGAAGTAGGTGCAAGGGTGGAAACGGGTGCAGGGGCATACACTGATGAGCTGGAAGATTGATGCCCCTGACTCAGCTGTTGCATCAATCTTGCTTCCATTTGTTGCAACTGCTGCTGCAAATCAGATTGGAATTGCTGTGACAACTTCCTTTCGATGTCCCTCATTTCTTCCTCTCTCCCCATCCGCTGGGAGCGCGGAAAAACATCTCGCTGACGCACTGCGGATCCAAATCCTCTAACTCTCCCAGGGTAATCCTTCTTGCCAAGCGCTTTGTTCAATGGATCATCCTGACTATGAGGCTGGCCAAGAAAAGAATAAGCAACCTCTGCAGTCTTGTACACGCAAAAAAAACATGTAAATTATGAATTAGATCAAATAAATAAAACATTTATAAATTGTAAGAAAAATTTATAAACTATTAAATATTACTCAGGACACTCACAATTTTTGCAGCTAAGTCTGCAGTCTCCTTCCGCGGATAATACATTTCGCCGTCCTTCTCTAATTGGCGGCCAAGCATGTATGCTTGTGCCCGATTCACCTCATCCGGACTCTGAATCGGCTCAATTGTGCCGTCCTCACACACACGCTTTAATAAACCTTTTTCAATCCAGCCTGGTATACGCCCCGCGTACCCAGCTCGGCCCATGTAGTGTGGATTCTGATCTTTCAAGTGATTTTGTCGGGCTTTTTCCTGAACTGCCTGTGGAAAGAATTAATACAATTCATTTTAACTTTATCCTTTTATATTAACAACATAAACTTAAAAGTTAATCTATGAAAACAATTACGTACCCTGAACTCAGGGGTGATATGTGCTTCATAGAATTCCTTCCACTCCTCCTCAGTGATCATGCCAGCGTACAGCTCATAGGGAGGCACCTGCTTCGGGTTGTCCGAATTGATCCAACCAGCCACCAGCCTAATTTTGAACGCTTGCGTACGCAAAGCAAGCAGTGACAACACTTTATCATATGCTTCATCTGGGATCAGGTACTTCTTCTTCAAGCTCGCCCACATGATGTTCTTTATTTCCAGATCTTGGTTCCTCCAGTTTTTGTTGATACAGCAATGGGTCTTTACCAATCGACCCATGGCGCTGGCAAATTTCTTCTTAGACGCGCCAGTGGGTCTAAGATACCTGTAATATTAATAGTATATATGTTAGTCATATGTAATATATATAGTACTACGTATAAATGTACAAATATCAGTATATATATGAAAAAATAAGATAGAATAACATATAGGTGTAACATATACCTATCCCACACCAGATCAATCATGCCACTCTCCTTCTTCTCATTTAGACCACGTGACGGTCCTCGTGTCTTTCGTGGAGGGCCCTGAGAGGTCGTAGGAGGGTCCTGAGAGGTCGTAGGCTGATCAGCGGCAACGACAATCTGTGTACGCTCCATTAACTACATCTCTGCATCTATCTCCATCTCCATATCCTCGTCACATTGTAGGAGCATCTCATGATCGTTGGTGTCCATAATCTGCACAATATCATTACATAAATATATAGTCAGTGTCATACATAGAGTCATATATAGTCATTTAATATATAGCTATTCAGAGAAACACTATATGAACAATTAAGAAGTAATTAGAGAAATATTATAAACTAACCTAGTAGTCTGCTTAGTCCTGATGTGAATACTGCTATACTTCAATCAACCAGCCCGTATGAGGTGTGACAATGAAAGTTACTACCAATGCCTGCAGAAGATAGTTTGTACACAAGAATAATTACATTTCGAATCCAATAATTCAATACTTTGACAAAAGTTTCTGGGAAATCCGATAGAATATCCCCTAAAAATATAGGGTTTCACCACAATAGAGCATGTACAAGAGGCGACAGTTTGGTTTGCAAAATTAATCCCAAATACACTTAATCCTAATAAACACATTAATCTCAAACAGAGCATGTATCTTCCTCAGTTTGGTTTTGCAAAATTTCACCATAACTACGTGGCTATATTAATTTGTATGCCCGAACACTTATATTTTTCGCCTAATAACATATTAATCTCAAGTCCATTTGGACACAACCAGCAAGTATATACTACCAAAAATCAGCTCGCGACAGTTTAATCCGGTTTGCAAAATTAATTAATCCCAAACATGCACTGAGCCGACAGGCATGTATGTTCCTGTTCGATAGCAGGTTGCAAAATTAATAATAGTGAAAGATGTTCGCAGATTTGATGAATTACCAAAACAGAGGCGATCGAGAGCTAGGCATGCATATTTGGGTCGATCGATTGATGATCATCAGGCGCAAATATCAGGAGAAAATCAACGGTAGAAGGAGAGAGAGAAGCAAGGAGGAAAGATCGGGGCGGCGGTAGCGGCGGAAGGCACGGACGCGACGCGGCAGCGGCGGCGATGGGCAGTAGCTAGCGGACGTTGTACTGGCCGGCGGGGTACCGTATGTGAGCTCAGTCGAGAGAGAGGTAGCTAGCTGAGGGTTAGCGAGGGAGAGATTAAATTTTTGTGAAATTTATTCAGACAACATAAAGAACGCTTCAATTCAAAAGCGTTTTTTATGCTGAGAGACAAAAAACATAAAAAACGCTTCTAAACGGAAGCGTTCTTTATGCTAAGCGTTCCAGAGACATAAAAAACGCTTTATACGAACTTTATATGTTTCATATAAAGAACGCTTATTTTCCAAGCGTTTTTTTTATCTTTGGGCGCGATACAATAAAGAACGCTTCCTAAGTGAAGCGTTCTTTAAAATGTTCGGCCTAAACCATAAATACAACACCTTACATTATAATCGTTATATAAAATGCTAAAAAAATGATTTACAAATATAACCGTTTTAAAAACGACGTTCTTTATTCTTTTTTTTCCAGCAGTGACTGTTGAATAATTCTTTAGTCAAGTCTCTTAGACCTCCGGCAGAAACACATATTGATCTCACCACCGGGCATTACGGTGCTAGTCTTACTTCCCCGGTTTCGACCCCTTCTGGGTCTAGCATGGTGGGAAGGTTCAACTAGAGACCGGAACCACTCTCTTGATTCCTCTTTTTTATCATAACCCATATTAGCCAGCTTATCTCTTTAGACGGATAAGCTCTGCTAGTCTTACTCCATCAAGGACCACTATGTGGCTCACAGCCTTATTGGGCACCACTATGTGGCTCACGGCCCTATCAGGCACCACTATGTGGCTCACAACCCTGTAATAGGAAGTTCGACCACGAAATTGGAAACAATCTCTCTAGTTTCCTCTTTCTTGCACACGTGACTCACATTTCCCTAACCCACTCTCAGGGTCAGTGATAACATATACTAGTTAGAAGTATCTCTCTTGATGTCATCACAATCTTAGAGAGTTTTCCTAAGTCATTGTATTCTTAGATTTAAGGGTCGCCCCTACACTTCCAATGCTTAGAAGTTTTGGTTATTATCTCATGTTGGGTCGAATCCTCATATAGGAGGTCGACTAACAATTAAGAGGGATTTAAATATCCCCGTATATCTCTTTTCACGTTTCAAATGAGTTCATAAGGTTGAACTATTGTTGTTCTCTAGTTGAGAATTCTTATGTGTTTTCCCACATTTAGTTATTTCGTGGATCGACTCTCTCTCTCTATGAGTCCCTAACCAAAACGTTGTTCTATTGCGAGTCGGTCTACAATACTCAGTTAGATCACGAACTCAAACAAGGATGGTTAGCTCACACAAGAGGCTGCAAGATATATAAATGCAATAAACGTTTTCGTGCATTTATCTTATTTGGTCTGTGCACATAAACAAGTAGCACATAAGCCGAGTGTGACTCGGTAGGACACAGATTGCAAGAAAACCATACCTGTCACCTTGATGTTGGCTAGCCTAAGATGATGATCTCCTAATCTCGGCGGCCGTCTCGTCTAAATCTCGTTCCTATCATTCATTCAGTCGAACGGTTAATTTTCTTTATTAACCTCGAATACTCATCACTACCTACGACACTTACTTGACGTTTCTTATATTTCTTTAATCTCCAAATGTTAACCTTTCTTATCTCAAGGTTTCACTACCTTTTTCACTTGTGATTATAAGTTCCTAATGTTGTCATTAACATTAAACTTATAATTCTAAACTCCACATTCAATCTTATGCTTGTTCATACTTCTAATGACCTTTACATGTCACCAAACAAGTCCTGACAATCATCTAAGGACAATACCAATCAATCGCCTTTATTTAATTTTCATTCTCTAAGCCACGGCTGAATTTTGGGAGTGGTCTGGGACCTGGTCCGGGTCCTCACTCACGGACCATACCATGGTCTCAACTCTCGGGTGATTTTTACTAATGGTCATGGACTTGGTACTGGGCTAAGGTCCCGGACCAACCCTGCAGATTTCTCTCGGTTTCATTTTCACAATGGTCCAGGACTTTGTACTGGTCTTAAGTCCCATACCAATCTTCTAGCAATACTCTCGGCCATTTTTAAATTGTTGTCCGGGGCTACATACAAGGAGTAGGTCCCTGACCCTGCTATAATATGTAAAATTTGACAGTTTTCAATTGCCATTTTAAACTTGTTTCTTGCGCAACTCTTTTCTAATCTTCCCACATGTATCCTAACATGTTCTAACACCATAATAACACTTTAAACCTCCTTAATCCATTGATAAAACCCATCACTTAATCCTTGATTAATTCTACAAGTTTTCATTCTCATTTTCTACACTTTGTAACTTAGTTCCTAGGTTTCTAAGATGCATATTTGTTCACCACTTTACTAACCCAATTGTTTCACTCACAATCATTTATACCCACTTATTCTTACACATCTTGCACACTAATGCATTATTAGCCATTCTCATTACAACTTACATCTTGTTTTTCACCCAAACTTTGCACAACCCATTTCAATCGTTCAACTAACATTCTAAGGGGATTAATTAACCATATTAATCCCTAGTAACTCCTAGTTAACCTTAGGTTCTTCAAATTCACCAATACACTTAAAACACTTGGTTTCTATAGAAGTTTTGTCATAGTTCCTCTACAATTCTAGCATGCTCAAATGCACAATTTTCCCTTCTTAATCAATTCCAACTAACCAAATCCTTAGTGGATTCTACCAGCACATAATTTCACCCAAGTTTCATCAATCACAATATAATGCAATACTCTTAAATTGCATAGCACTTAGGCTCTTAAATGACATGACACTTAGGCCCTTAAAACAAACAGAAATTCATCATTGGTTTAAGCATAAACCACAATTCTCTCTTATAGCGACCAAACATATTTTCCAGCAAATATTTTTGGTTCATCTTTTGATTACCCAACCCATAATTTCAACAGCATTAAGATAGTCATTAAGGTAGATTATTTACCTTTTGTTTCTAAGTTCTTCTTTTTCACTTCTCTTCCTCTCTTCTCTTGATTGAAACCGGCCAAGGGGGGCAATGTAGTTGCCAAACTCTAAACCAATACCTAAATGGAGGGAATGAGAATGAAATACCCCAAACTTAAATATGGTGATTAATTTATTCTAATATGGTATTTAAGGGCCTAATAGTGCCTAAGTAATTTTGGTAAGGAAAACAAATCCAAAAGAAATAAAAAAACGCTTTAAAAAGTGAAAAATGCTAAAGAAGCGTTAAATAACCATAGGAGGTATGAGACCTTGGTTAGCGTATTATATGGATTCCTAGGGCTTAATAAGACCAAAATAATATATGGGAACAACTCCTGAAGAAAACAGATCCAAATAATGTATTAAAACGCTAATAGAGCTTTAGCGCACGTTTTTCGAGAAAACCCGAAAACATGATTCTAAGTGGTCAAACGAACCCGTAAAAATTATAAATTATTAAATAAAAATAATTAAGCATTAAAGGAAGCTTAATAACGCATAAAATTAAAGAAACGAGAAAATTCTGGAAAACGGGCCCAGTTAGTGAAACGCTCCAACTAGTAGTAATAGTGGGGGTCGGTTTTTATAATATACCCAACTCACACACACACACCATAAGCTAGCTAATTAAATGAGGAGCCAAAAAGTAGAAAAGTTCAAAGGTAAAGTAACACTCTTCCACCTCTCATTCTCACTTTTCCCTCTTCTCTCTCCCATTTCTTTTTCTCTCACCGTCTCCTTCCTCCCTTCTCTGATTTAGGCGATTTTGGAGTTCTCCAACCAGCTCCCATGGCAGCCTCTCTTCATCTCCATGCTCAAGCCATTTTAGAGCTCCAAATTAAAAACCGAACACATATTCTTCTTCCCCTCTTCAAGCTCCACACTTCTCTCTTTTCAAAGTTCGAAAAGGATGAGTTTCATTTTCGTGGGTTTTGCCCATTTGAAGTGAAAAGGGCACCACCTTGTAGCTTGGAGCCTCCTCTTTCTTCTAAGGTAAAAAGTTCCAAAGGAAATTCATTTTTCTTCACCTTTCTCTCTTGACTGATTTTTGCTCTTTGTAACACCTTGTTTTCTTCTTGCTATGGAGCATTATTTCAACCCTCCAATGGTGGAGTAATCCCCTTCTCTATTCAAGGGTGAGAACCCCTCCCAAAAATCTCCAAAGGTAAAACCCTAACTTGTGCTCTAAGCCCTTTTATTGAATTAGAATCCTCTAAGGGTTTAGAAGAATAATTAAAATGCATTTTTGTGTTTCTTGGGTGTTGGGATGGAGTTTGACAACTCCATTCCCATTTGACCGATTGGTGCAAGAAAGAGAGGAAGAAGAGAATTGGAAAAGAAAGAAGGAAATTATAAGCTCAAGGTAAGAGCTCATTCTTAATGCTTAATTTTTAATGCATTAGAGTAATGGGAATGGGTAAACAAATAAAAGAACCTAAACTATTGTATTAGTATTGAGGTTTATGAAGTTTTGAGTATTTGGGAACTAGTAAGTCAATTGTAGGCCTTAGAGCCAAGTACATTGTGAATGAGTATTAGTATTGTTGTTTGATGGAGTATTGATGTATTGATATGGATTTGTGTTGATTTGATTGCTGGTAGGACCCTTGTAAGGGTGTGGCTACTTTAGGAATGAAATTGGTGAGAAAGTATGTGTGTGGATAAGTGAGAAAAGTAGGTGAACTATGGCAAATTTTAGTAGGAATGGTGCATTAATGGATGACTTGGTGAATGGGGGAACCAAGGTATATATTGGATTGAGTAGGGATATTTAGTAACTATGGAATGGTAGTTGTAGTATGAGAAATAAGAAGGAAAAAATCTGTAGCAAAGAGTATCAAAATGCATTGTAGGAACTAGGAAGAATTAGTGTGCAAGATTTGGTAAAAAGAGAGTTGGACTTTGGTATAGGTAGTGTAGTTGATTGGAAAGGAATTGGAATGGTAAGATGAGGTTGGGACAAGGTGCAAAATGCAAGGAGGGGTGTAGGAAATGCACAAGTGTGCTAACTGTAACAGAGAGGAAGAGAAATCTGTAGAAATGGAGCAAGTATTGGGTAAGGTTTTGACTAAAGTGTTGAGGAGGTTTTGAACTGGATTAAGGCATGTTTTAGGGTGCTTAAGCATGTGGGAAACATGTGGAAAGGTTAAGAAATGATTAGAGGTGAATTAGGGGTTCAAAACTGGTCAAAAACTGTAAATTTTGACAGTTCCAGGGTTGGTCCGGGTTTGCAAATCGGTACACAAACCCGGACCATAGCAAAAACATAGCAGAAAGTAATTTCAGAGGGTGGTTCGGGTTTGTAAACCCGGACATATACCCGGACCACATGAAAAATGTAATAGAAAGTGAAATCCGTGGTTAGTCCGGGTTTGTAACCCTGGACACAAACCTGGACCAGTGTAAAAACATGCCAGAAAGTACTTTTAAGTGTTCTAATGATGGGGAAGCGAATGGTATTGGTTTTAGAAGTTGTTAAGGCCTTTTTTGGTGATATTTAAAGGCCCTAAGAAGTGTAAACAAGTGTTGGAAGTGAGTGAGAAGTAAGGACATAATCCGACATGAGTTAAACTAAGTATACCGGGACAACGGGGTAAGTACGGGAGTAGTAATTATTGATGTACCGTATGAGCATAGCATTAATAACAATGATTGAAACATTACCAGTGGAACAAGTGTGAACCAAGGAACAAGGGAACACATGGTAAAGCTAACTCCGGTGAAAGGTATGATTTTCTCATGCCCCTTATGTTAACCGAGTTACGTTGATTTGTGTGCTGTATGCCGGCTAATCAAGACTAAAGCATGAATTTATTGCCTTTCATTGTATGCCTTGTTGTATGTTGTATGAGCTAAACCTTCTTGATTGATTGTGTGGCTTCACTTAGTGCATAGACCGACTCATAGATGAGTCTTATGTTTAGCGACTCGTAGTAAGAGTCATGTTGTGAACTAACGGGAACGTAGAAACGCACTGAACTAACGAACCAACAAACAATAACGCAAACCAATGAACTCACTAGAATGTGAGAGAGTGCACGGGAGTAGCAACCTCCCGATAACGGTAGGAGAACCGAAAAGAATAATCCACAAACAATAAGTAGTGGGAGTATATAAATAAACCCTACTAGAGGAATTAATGTTGGTGCAAGCCATGAACCACGAGAGTAGTAAAGAATGATGAGGGATCTTCACACCCTTTAGCAAATTAGTCGACCCACTATGAGAGGACCCGACTGATGTAAGTAATGTCCCGAACATAAGAGTATTCGATACGTTGGGGGAACCCTTAAATCTGAGAATACTAGACGGTGGCAATTCGCTAAGCTAGTGGAGGTTATCGAGAGAGATACTTCTAGGCTAATCCATGAGATTGTAAGATACTCCAAGAGAGGAGTGTTGGGAATTTGATTAGTCCAGTAAAAATGGACATTTGTATATTTGAGGAGCTAAGTGTATAGCCTTTGAATTTGTAGGCCCGGTGGCGAGTCTTGTGTATGACTCCGCCCAGAGACCAAGAGTAATGAGTATTGAGTATTGCGTATGTATGAGCAAAGTAATGAGTATTGAGTAATAAGTAGTATGAGTATGTAATGAGTATCGAGCAATGAGAAATACGAGTAAGGAGAAGAGTATGAGTACTGAGTATACGAGAGCAAGTGATGAGTACAGAATAAGAGTAAGCAATGGTAACAGGGTGTACTGAGTAAAGCATGAGTGAAATAATGAGTAAGGTATTGAGCGTAGTGTGGGTAAAACATTGAGTAAGTAAGATTAAGCTTGGTGTAAGCCTTGTGAACCCGTGTAAGGAGAAAGAAAGCATCCGACGAAATCGGATGAACGAATAACTAAATGAACGGTTGACTAACAAATTGTTTGCCTTGGTAGGTATTGAACCTTGTATAAGTAAGTAAGTATTGTTGATTGTATTGTGTAGTAATAGTATGTATGTATGCATGTAAAATGAACTCCATGTATATCCGACCCAAAGTAGTCGGCGTACCGCGGTTAGCACGCGGTATATACGAATTTCATATGTAGCAATTTTGCTGAGCCCCTAGGGGCGACGTTTTTATTTTTTACAGGTATTCAAAGCTGACCACCGTTCGAGAGAGTAGGACGGGGATTGCTATGTAAGCATGGGTAGTTTAATTATGGGATTTGTACTCGAATTGTAATGTGAATTTGGAAGTCCAAACTGTATTGGTAATTTAAGGATTGTAGTAGATGCGGTATAGTATTGTATTGGAGTTGTAATTGAATTATGGTTGAGTATGCAAGGGAAAGTAATGTATTGTGCAGAGTACTCGGTATGTTCAATTCGTCAGACCGATAGTATGTAGTAGTGTAGCTGGCCTTTTTAGTCACGTGGGTGACTAGCGACATTGTACACCCGCCGTTGTGCATGTATTATCCGCTGCGAAGGTAAGTATTTGTACAGTAATGACGGTATTAGCGGTAGGGGTGTTACAGAGAACTAAGCAACACTCTTAGACTCATGAATTATTCTAAAATACAAGAAGAGGTGCTTAAAGCACTAAAAATGAGAAATTTACCTTAGAACCCTAGAATGGTTTTATGTAGGGAATCAAGGCAAGGCTTCCACTAAGCTTTTGAAGCTTGAAATAGTGCTTATACAAAGAAAGAAACAGGGTACTTGAGAAGTAAATTTCGATCAAGTAAGGAATGGAGGAGAAACTGAGGTTTTTGAGTTTTTCTTACCTTGAATCAAAGAGAAGGTAGAGTAGCTCAAGAAAATGTACTTTTCTCCTTAAATGGAGCTCTACCCATGGAGGTCAACTTCAGCCTTTGTAGATTTTGAAAGGTATAAAAGGTAGCCCTTGATGAGACCAACAAGATTTAGAACCTTGTGGTGGCTTGGGCAAGCAAAAGAAGCAAGCAGCCATGGGAGAGAGATTCAAAATCGCCCAAGGAAGAATAAGAATAGAGGTAGCCGACTGGGAGGGAAAGAATTAGGAGAGAGAGTGCTCAAAAGTAATAAAGTGAGAATGAGTGAATAGAGGTAGGCAATTCCCCTTTTTGTTTCTCACGTGAGGGGACTCACTTGGATGGCAAAAAAAATGCTGAATCACCTCCTTTGAAAACCAGCCCCCTTTGATATTTAAGCAAGGGTATTTTCATCTTTTCGCAAGAAACGCTCCTAAATCCCCGTTTTGGCACTATTCATAAATCAGAGCCACTTTCCGGATTTTTTTCTTTATTTATTTTTAATGGTTCTTAGACCTTCATTAGTGTTTAATTATAGTTACATGATCAACTATAATATACACGAGTCCATTAAACCGCTTAAAGTCACATTTTCCAGGCTTTCCCGAAAAATGTGCTTTAGGACTTCATTTGCTTTTTTTAACCCACTATATGGATTCATTTTCTTCGGGAATTGTTCCCACATGTTTTTAGTATGTAACTAAGTCCTAGGAATCCATCTAGGACCCTAGTTGAGGTCATATGCCATTTATGGTTGCTTACACACGTTTTTACGTTTTGTGCCTTTTAAGCGTTTTTCCCCTTTCTTTTGGTTTTACTTTCTTCCCCAATGTTCTTTAGGCATCATTAGGCCTCTAAATATCATATTAGAATAATTAATCACCATATTTAAGTGAGGGGTATTTCACATAACTTCCACAACTACTTAACATGAGGGCATTTAAAAAGCACATAGCTAAGAGACTCACTTCCACCGCATAGATTACATTGTCCATCTCCATGGCCACCACAATGAGTAGAGACTAACATGTGACTCAGAACTACTCCTTGCCACAACCTCCAACAAATAACAATAGCCATGGTATTAGTCTACATTACAGTAGTCCCATTAAATCTTGTCCAAACACCTTCCTTACCGCATGAGATCCAACCCCCTCCATAGTATCCTGAACAAAATGATAAGCAAACCGTACAAAGAAAACCTGATTTGGAAAATGCAAAGATCCAGTTGTCATTCATAGGTTCCTTTTCCAAGAAAATATGTAGAATTTCATCTCTATTTACCCTATCAAACCACTAATCCACCTGATCCACACGCCAACATCTTCGATGAAAATCAATAAGCCAAATAACTTTACCCCTTCTTCTAACTTCCACAGGTAGTGCCCACACCTCAGGTTGCCCCCCGGTTGAGTGAGTAACCACTTAATCACCACCATAACACCTTTCCCATCACCAATACTTCTTCTTCCCCTAGCCTTTACCAACAAAATAACCTGCGAAAAGGAGCGCCATACTACACTTGGTCTACTCCCTACCGTGGCGTTGAAAAGATCACCATGAGTAAAATTGTGAGCCTAGAGGATGCGAGACAAAAGTAAGTTCCAAGATTTCTAGTAAACAGGCAGTTGAATATATGTACTACCACACCCTGTCTTCCAAAACTGCACTATCATCGATTGAATGGGCCAGATTAACCCACTAGCTAACCTCATGACACCCACGACATAACTTGGTATGACTTGTAGTACACTTTTAATTAGGACCAACTTCCCAGCTTGCAAGACCACCCGATTCCATCCATGAATTCTCACTTTCACCCGATCACTAAGGTACTAAAAACATCAGTACGATTCCTTCTCACCTTACACAGAAATCCCATGTAAAGCCCAAAGTTTACCACCTCCTTAACACCAGAAAACCTTGCCACCCCTGCACGAACAAACCTTGGAACTCTAGAAGAAAACATTAAACCAGAATTTTGTATTTTAAATCATTGTCCAGAAGCTTCATTAAAACCCTACACTACATATGAAAATTAACGAACACTTTCCTCAGTTGCCTTACCAAAGGAGAATCAACCATCTACCAAAAAAAGTACAATGAACCACAGGCGCTTGAGGAGCGACACAAATTCCCTCTATTAATCCTGCAGACTTAGACACTTCCAAGCATGTTGAAAGCACCTTCATACAATTTAATAAAAGACAGGGAGATAATGGTTCACCTTGCCTAATCCCACAACAAGGAGTTAAATACGTCCCTTGAATATGAATTGATCAACACCATTATAGTAACTTTAGCCATAACCTGATAGATTGTATTGCACAAACAAATATGCCTATAAGCAACCATACTACGAGCTCCCTTCTTCTTTGGAACAAGCATGATATGTACATGATTCATCTCTTCTGGCATACGGCTAGAGTTTAAGGCATGAAACACTTTATCCACAAAACTATGTTCAATTGGAGGCCAAAAGGAGCAAATAAAATGACCATTAATGTCGTCAAGTCTCCCCACCTTATAGAGGATTAATTCCTTCACTGCTGCCTAAGCCTCCTTATGGCAAAATGGCTGACCAAGAGACTTGATCATAGTGTGATTTACCCTTCATTCAACGCAAGCCAAAAGTGCATATCAAATTGTGGCGTCGTAGACCCAAACAGACCTTGGAAAAAAAATCTCTAGCCACCCGTTTTTATCCCACCTCCTTCCATCATGATCCACAAGCTCCAAGATAGTAGTTTCCCGTGGACAAGAGTTCATTGTATAAAAGAAGAAATTGGAGTTCCTATCACCACGACGAACCCAATCCTGCCTTGCCCTCTAAGCCACTCAGATTTCTTCTATACAATAGCTGCATTAGAGTTTTCCACTCTCCAACCCTTTCCACCCTGGATTTAATAAGATCTTTCAATCTTTGTTTGAGGCATTCAATTCTCAGCTTTCTTCTTTCACCCCGTGAGCCCCCTAACGCAGCAATAACTATCCATATCTAAGGATTTTCCTCATATAAGTCTCCTCATTCCACCTGCCATCTTCCCACCCTCTAGAAACCATATGTTACATTCCTCCTCCTGGGCCTAACAGTTCCTAAAATGAAAAGGCTTCAGTCCCCGCCTCATCTTCGCTTCTAAGATAACGTGAATCGTCCAATGTCCGATTTGTCCCACCTCAAGCACTTAAAATAAACCAGAAGAAACTACGTTGTCCGCTCTTGGTTAGCCACAACACGATCAATCTAGCTTTGACAATTTGCTTCACCCAATCCTTTATTTGTGAAGGTAAACCAATCTTCTACATACCCCAATTCACAAAGTTCATTCATGTGGTGGTAGCCTTTCACCCATCGCACCTCATGCTCAATACCAAACAAAGTCACGAAAATCTCCAAGCACCATCCGGGGGCCACTAATGAGCTTCTTCAGATGACAAATGTGGGCCCAATTCTTCTATCGCTCTTCCTGGGAATACCAACCATAAAGCCTCATACATCAAAAATCCCACCAAAGCCTCATCATAAACCATTCAATCAACATGGTGGTCCTGTGAGCCTTGATTTTCGAACCGTTATCCTATGTTGATTTGGGTTGACTAGGATTCGGTCGAATTCTATGTCCACTTATAACTTAAGATTAATAACTATATTATATAACATTAATTATTAAAACCTAAGTTAGCTCACTAGAACCTATCTAGAATCGCCACCTAATTTTAACCTACGGTAAATTAGGAAAGGAGAGTTCGGGTTAGGGGGCTTGGTATTCGACTTTTTCCAGGTTCAAATTACTTTCACTACCCTTCTAAGTTTTTTTCCTCTACTTATGCTATTCACAGCTTATTATGAATTTGGTTAAACTAAAGTGCGTAAATTTCTGAATTTTTTTGTGTTTCTGACATTTTTTTAACTGAATATAGAAGCGGAAATTAAAGAGAACCAAATTAGGGTTTCGGAGACTGAATTATGACAAATTTGATTCTGTAACACCCCTACCGCTAATACTGTCATTACTGTACAAATACTTACCTTCGCAGCGGATAATACATACACAACGGTGGGTGTACAATGCCGCTAGTCACCCACATGACTAACAAGGCCAGCTACACTACTACATACTATCGGTCTGATGAATTGAACATACCGAGTACTCTACACAATACATTACTTTCCCTAGCATACTCAACAATAATTCAATTACAACTCCAATACAATACTATACCGAGTCTACTATAATCCTCAAATTACCGATACAGTTTGGACTTCCAAATTCGTATTACAATTCGAATACAAATCCTATAATTAAACTACCCATGCTCACATAGCAGCCCCGTCCTACACTCTCGAACGGCGGTCAGCTTCAAATACCTGTAAAATAAAAACGGTGCCTCCAGCGGCTCAAAATTGCTGCATATGAAATTCGCATATACTGCGTGCTAACCGCGGTACGCCGACTACTTTGGGTCGGATATACATGGAGTTCGTTTTACATGCATGCATTCATACTAATACTACGAAAATACAATCAACAATACTACATACATGTACAAGGTTCGTTACCTGCCCAGGAAGACAATTTGTTAGTCAACCGTTCATTTAGTTATTCGTTCATCCGGTTTCATCGAATGCTCTCTTTCTCCTTACTCGGGTTCACAAAGCTTACGCCAGCTTAATCTTACTTACTCGTTGTTTTACTCACACTACGCTCAATACCTTACTCATGCTCCACTCAGTACTCACTACTACTACTACTTACTCTTACTCAGTACTCATCACTTACTCTCGCATACTCAGTACCCATACTCTTCTCCTTACTCGTACTTACTCATTGCCCGGTACTCATTATATACTCATACTTACTCAATACTCAATACTCATTACTTTACTCATACATACGCAATAATCAATACTCATTACTTTTGGCCTCTGGGCGGAGTCATACACAAGACTCGCCGCCAGGCCTACAAATACAAAAGGCTATACTCCTAGCTCCTCAAATATACAAATGTCCGTTTTTACCGGATCACTCAAATTCCCAACACTCCTCTCTCAGAGTATCTTACAATCTCATGGATTAGCCTAGAAGTATCTCTCTCGATAACCTCCACTAGCTTAGGGAATTACCACCGTCTAGTATTCTCAGATTTAAGGGTTTCCCCAACGTATCAAATACTCTCATGTTCGGGACATTACTTACATCAGTCGGGTCCTCTCATAGTGGGTCGACTAATTGCTAAGGGGTTTGAAGATCCCTCATCATTCTTTACTACTCTCATGGTTCATGACTTGCACCAACATTAATTCCTCTAATAGGGTTTCTTTATATACTTCCACTACTTATTGTTTGTGGATTGTTCATTTCGGTTCTCCTACCGTTATCGGGAGGTTACTACTCTCATGCACTCTCTCACATTTTAGTGAGTTCATTGGTTTGCGTTATCGTTTGTTGGTTCGTTAGTTTAGTGCGTTTCTACGTTCCCGTTAGTTCACAACATGACTCTTACTATGAGTCACTAAACACAAGACTCAACTATGAGTCGGTTTACGCACTAAGTGAGGCCACACAATCAATCAAGAAGGGTTAGCTCATACAACATACAACAAGACATACAATGAAATGCAATAAACCGTTTTCATGCTTTAGTCTTGATTAGCCGGCATACAGCACACAAATCAACGTAACTCGGTTAGCATACGGGGCATGAGAAAATCATACCTTTCACCGGGGTTAGCTTTACCATGTGTTCCCTTGTTCCTTGGCTCACACTCGTTCCACTGGTCTCATTCTTGAACCTCCGGCTACATGCCAAATGGTTCAATTAATGCTAAGTATTACCATGAACTTAATTACTACTCCCGCACTTACCCCGTTATCCCGTTGTTTCGGTTTAACTTAATGTTCATATACTTACAACTTTCCTAATTGCTTCTCATACTTGTTCATGGCCTTAATGACCTTTAAACATCATTAATTATGACTTAATTATCTTATACCATCATTACCCATCCTTACTCTACCTTAGAATAGCTTTAAAACAATTTCTATGAAGTTTTTAGTAGGGTCCGGGTTAGTGTCCGGGTTTACATACCCGGACCACTACTTTGCAAAAATCCTCGGGAATGATTTGTGTATGGTCCGGGTTTAGGTCATGGTTAACAAACCCGGACCATACGTTTGTAATTCCTCTCGGGTGTGAAAATGGGGTGGTCTGGGTTTAGGTCCTGGTTTGCAAACTCGGACCACTCCTTCTGAAATATAATCTGTTACAATTTTTGACTGGTCCTGGTTTCTGTACTTGTTTACAAACCCGGACCAGTTGCAGTAATGAAAGATAATTATGTTTTTGAACTTGTTTCAACTCCAAACTTCTACCAATCTCTTCCCCAGTGTTCCTACATATAATCTAGGGTGTTTTGACCCTAATTAGGCAATCAAAACTAACCTAATCCAGCTCTATACAAATCTGTTACAAAACACTTCCCACTGTTAATTTTCCTCCACTGTTACAGTTTTTCTTCTTCAACAATTGTTACAGATTTTTCCTTTCTTCTTCCCACTAATCCTATGGCGCTTCCATTGCCTCATTTGCATTATACTCAACCCAAGTCTTACTCAGTACAATACTCATTTAACTAAATCCTACACACTAATCCTTCCTTGCTTCTCCAACACATTTCAACATCTCTTGCTACAGATTTTATGTCCTTTCATTCTCTTACCACAACTACTACTCCTTAGTTACTAAATCATCTCTACTAAATCTCAATACACATCTTGGTTCTCCCATTCACCAAGTCATTCTTAATGCACAATTCCGACTAAAATTTTGCCATAGCTCACCTACTTTTCTTACTTAGCCACATACACACTTTTCCATCAAATCCATCCCTATCCTAGCCAAACCACAAGGGTTCTACCAGCACACATACAAAATCTTAATACACCAATACTTCCTCAATTACAATACCAATACATCATTACTTCCTCAATCCACCATACTAGTACACATACACCATTTATTTGGCTCTAAGGCCTACCATCCAAATACAAGCTCATAAATACTCAAACTTCAACAAACTACAATACTAATACAATAGTTTAGGTTCTTTATTTGTTCACCCATTCCCATTACTCTAGTGCATTAAAATATAGCATTGAGAAAGAGCTCTTACCTTAAAGCTCTTATTTCCTCCTTCCTTTTCTATTCCTTCTCTCTTTCTTGCACAATCGGTCACATGGGGAATGGAGTTGCCAAACTCCATTCCCATTATCCAATACACACAAAACAAGTGCAATTAACATACTAACCCTTAAGTTAATGCTAATTCATTGAGATGTTTTAAACAAAATTTCTAGGGTTTACCTTTTGAAGCTTTTAGGAGGGGTTTATCCCTTGGTTCAAGAAGGTGATTCCACCACCATTGCAATGTTGGAGTTATGCTCAAAAGAGAGAGAGGAAATAGAGCATTACAAGGGGGTATAATTCGATTGTAAAGAAAGATGGAGAAAAACATGAGTTTTTCATGTAGATTTTTACCTTAATGGAGAGAGGGGACTCCAAGCTACCCATTGGTGCTATTTTCTCTCTGAATGGGGAAAACCCATGGAGATGAAGTTCTCCCTTTTCGAATTTTGAAAAGATAGAATGATAGAGAATGTTGAGGGGATGAAAAATATGTACTTATTTTAGCATTTGGAGTTCAAATGAAGGTGGAGCATGCAAGAGAAGTGTGGTAGCCATTGAAGCCTTCTTTGGAGCTTCAAAATCGCCCAGCAGAGGAAGAAGAAGGGGGAAATCGGCTGGGCGGAGGGAACTCACGAAAGAGAGAGAGGAGAGAGGGTAAGAGAGTGCTTTTTACCTTTTTGTTTACTTTTTACTTTTTGCTTTTTGATTTCTTTATTAGTTAGCTAGTGTGTGTGTGAGGTTAATTAGCTTATTAAAACCGACCCACACATATATGTAAGCTGGAGCGTTTTTCGTCTTTTATAGAAAATGCTTGTTTATTTATCCGGTTTAGCACTATTCACTAACCGGGCCCGTTTTCTGGAATTTCCTCGTTTCTTTATTTTTATTGGTTATTAATCTTTCTTTAATGCTTAATTATTTTTATTTAATAATTTATAATTCTTACGGGTTTGTTTGACCACTTAAAATCACGTTTTCGAGTTTCCTCGAAAAACGTGCGCTAAAGCTCTATTAGCGTTTTAATGCATTATTTGGATCTGTTTTCTTCTGAAGTTGTTCCCATATATTATTTTGGTCTTATTAAACCCTAGGAATCCACATAATGCGTTAACCGAGGTCTCATACCTCTTATGGTTATTTAACGCTTATTTAGCGTTTTTCGCTTTTTAAGCGTTTCTTTATTTCTTTTGGATTTATATTCCTTACCAAAAGTACTTAGGCACTATTAGGCCCCTAAATACCATATTAGTATAATTTAATCACCATATTTTAGTTTGGGGTATTTTAGGTTCTGTCTGTGGCTACGGACCTAATTAATCAGAGAATCGAATTTATGAGAAAACAAATAATTGAGTAGTCTAGGGCCACGGACAGGACGTCCGTGGGCCTAAACATAAGTTGGAAACCCTAATTGTTTTTTAAAAAAATGTCCCGCCACCATCTGAGAGCGTCTAGGCATATGGACAAGGTGTTTGGGACCCCGGACATAGCATCCATGGGTGCGGATCGCCCTCAGACGGTGGCGTTTGGACTGTTCACGGAGGTGTTTTTGACTCAAATTTCATGGGTGTGTAGTCTAAAAGATTATGAACACGTTAGTACTTGAAAGAATTCAATTTGATTACGAATTAAGGCCAAAACTTGTGAACAAGTAATAGGGTAGAAACAATAACGAATAACAATTCGGAAGCCGGGAATGGTCGGTTCGCACTCAAAATTTAACAGAAGACTAAGAAGTCTAGGAGAGTTGGAAAAGTAGAATTCCAACTTGTTTTACCTTCAGAATTGACAAGGTTCTTCACGTCGGGAATCATTCGGAGCTTCGTCGGAGTCAGTTTCAGATTGAGCTCGAACCCGGCTTCTAATCCTTGCAAATTGATATTGTTATTCACGTTTTATGGTGATTTGGTGGGGGGGTTTGATGATTGTGGAGGTTGTGGTGGTTGAAAAATGTATTTATGTGATGATTTTGGAAGATTTTTTATGGGATTTCGGTGCTCGGGAGTTGAAAAACATGAGAGAGTAGAGACAGATGGGTTCTAGAGTGCTCTAGGGTTCTTGGTGTTCTTTTATCAAGAGATAAGGTCCCTTATATAGACATCACTAATAATAGAGTAACTCGGTAAAAGCCGAAGTTTGCTGGGATTTTTATTAGGTGACTTCTCAATTGAATTTGGCCATGAAATTTTAACCACGTGTAGAGGAAGATATTTCTGTTTTTCTATAGGGAAGTTATACTTTTTGGTCATTTGAGTATTTTAGAATTCAATTTCTCGTCAGATTTTTTCAGAAATTACTAGGAAATGAATGAAAGTTCAAAAATTCACAATTCTGAGGCCATTATACTCCAAATGCCATCCTTTATCATGTGTTAAAATTTCAAGGCATTCTGAGTTGATGGGAGCTATTTTTGGAGGAGAGAGAAAGTTTACATGATGGCTTATGTGCCCTGAAAATTATGAAAACACCCCTCGTGATGACCAAGTTGTCACTTATGCCTCAAAACACGCCGATCAAACTGGGATTACATGTCCCCTCGACTAAATTATCCTTTATAGCCCTTATGACTTAGAGACTCCCTTTCGGGGGTTCAAAATTTTGGGTATAACAGATTGCCCGACAACTAGACTTTGGAACGAAAGTAAAAAGACTAGTTAATGTTTGTGTGATATCCCAAAATTTTGCCTGACTTTGGTAAGTCTACTCCCTTTCTCAAAATGCTACCGAAGATTCCTAATTGTGCCGAGCTATTCTAAGGCGCTAGCTACCTGAAGAAAGGACTTTGAAGTTATTGGGCTATTCAAATGTGCCAACTACCTAGATTTTGTTGAGCTGTTCTATGGCGCCGACTACCTGAAAATGATATGTTGTCAAGATATTTTAAGGCATTGACTACCTAAAATGATAAAATGTTGTCGAGCTGTTCTAAGGCGCTAACTACCTAATATGATAAAATGTTGTCAAGCTATTCTAAGGCGTTGACTACCTAAAATGACAAAATGTTGTCGAAACCTATTTCCTTTGCGCACTATTCGTTAATTCCAACATAAGTTGACATAACACAGGAGGATTTATTTCCATCACATCGCCAACTTTTAGCCAGGGCTTATGACGAGCCTGGGTAATACAAGAATGAATGATATGAATGTTTCATGATGCATTGTGTTTGAATGATATGACCCAGGTGCATCTAGGGACTGAAACCTATTCCAAAGTGTGTGCAATGCAAGTTGAGAGTGCCATTTTAGAAAAGATAATGAATGTAGGTAAAGCTTGTAACGTGCCTAGATGAATGCGGGTAGGACTTATTACATGCCTGTAATGCAAGTAGGGCTTATGACGAGCCTAGATGAATGCGGGTAGGGCTTATGACGTGCCTGTAATGCAGGTATGGCTTATGACGTGCCTAGATGAATGTGGGTAGGACTTATTACGTGCCTGAATGAATGTAGGTAGAGCTTATGATGAGCCTATATGAATGCAGGTACGGCATACGATGTGCCTGTGTGAATACAAGTAAGGCTTATGACATGCCTATGTGAATTTAGGTAGGACTTATGACATACCTATGTGAATGCAGGTAGGGCTTATGATGTGCCTATGTGAATGAAGGTAGGGCTTATGACATTCCTAGATGAATGTGGGTAAGGCTTATGATGTGCCTATAGATGTTTTTGTGGTAGTGGATCAGGGCTCATGATGGGCCTACAGTGTGTGATATGAAGGTAGGTCAGGGCTTATGACGGGCAGGGGCGGACCTAGTAGGGGTCACGTGGGGTCACGTGACCCCATGACTTTTGTAAAAAAAAATTAATATAGTGAGTTTTAATGTAATTTTTTATAAAATAGTAGATATTTTATGTATTAGTGACCCCATAAATATCATAAAAAATTAACTATAGAAATTTTTATTTGTCAGTGACCCCATAATTTTTAATCTCTGGGTCCGCCACTGATGACGGGCTTGTGATGTGGAGGTAAGTCAGGGCTTATGACGGACCTGTAGTGTGGAGGTAGGTCAGGGCTTATAACGGGCCTATGGTGTGAGTATGGTGGTGCTTGAAGCTTGTGAATGGATTTAAGCTTTTGGTTTCAATTGGTGTTGTTATTGCAATTTTTGGAACCAACAATTACTTCCAGTATTTTTCCCTAAGGCAAACTGAGCTTAGAGTTTGTGGCAATCGATTGGGACTACTGATTGCCCTCAGTATTTTCTTTGATAAAATGTGCGAAACGAGTCGCATCCTCTCGAGATTAAGGCTTTTTTGATGCGGTGCTTTCTAGCCTACACTTGATGTGTTTGATATTTTCACTCGTATTGTCCTTTTGATCAAAATGCCTCCATCAATGAATTTGATATTTAATTGATTTACACGTTCGATCTGTTACTTTCACTTGATTGGATACACAACTACTAAGTCGAAAGTCGTTGAAGCTTATAATGTGGCCATGGGTTTGATAAAAGACAATGGGACCATTGAGGAATGTGTGGAATATGGGGAGCTACAAGGGTGACCAAAGCTGCAACTTGCTCCTTCCCTTGGATTTTCCTCTTCACATCTTGAAGTCATTTGACAACTTCATATTGACTTTACTTATGAGCTTGGAGATTAGGACTTTTGATTTGTCCTTTGCATCATTTCTCTCTTATAATTTTTGGATTTCTATGAGGCTTTTCAGATTTGTCTTTCTTTGAGTCTTTTTTTTCTTTGCTTCGAGGTTCTTGTGTTTTCCGGCTTTGAACTTCGAGAGCTGTTTTTGATGTAAGCTCTTTAGATCCTGTCACTTTAGGACCATTTACAGATCATTTCATCATGTTGGTAGCGGTCTTGCTTCTTTAAATTGATGAAAAAGTTATCCGAGAGTCGGACTCCTCGCTTCCTTTGTTCCCCGGGTCGGATATTCATCATTGGATGACTTTGTGGAGCTTATAATATTGAAAAGGGATATATGAAAGGATCAGCGGGGGTGTCTAGGGTTTAATATCAGGGTTCACAAGCTTTTGGCTATGTAGTGCTGTACCTAAGAGTACATTTACATATGATCTCCTTCGATCGGAATTAAGTTTACCTCACTTTTGAGTGTGATCTCTCCGGAGTCGTGTAAAAATAACACGCTCATTCTCTCTTAGTTTTACCACTCAAGGCACTCTCACGAAATTTTCACCCAAAGACTTGTTCATGCATTTAAACAAAAAAATAAATGTCGTCAATCCTAAACTCAGATTGCCCCCTAGTATTTATTCGGGGTCTTTTAACAAACCTTTTGATACCCTTTTTGTATGTAAAGATGAGTGGTGATGAGTTGTTTATGGGAGGTTGATTTTGCATGAGAAGGTGAATGGCGATTGATGATTGGTGAATGGATGGTATTTTTTTGGGGTTTTGGTGAAGTGGTGTTGTGATGAGATGTATGTGAGGATCGTGGTGAATGTAGGCGGGGTGATGAGATGACTTTGTACAATTGTGTGGTAGATGAGTGATTTTGTATGAGTCGTGGTGGATGAATGGTGAAAGTTGTGAAAATGATGGATCCGCTTTGTGATGCTTGCAAGTGTGTTCTATGAGGAATCTTTCATTGTGCTCTTTTCCCCCATTATATTTTTTTATCATCATTTTTTGACAAATGAACGTGCAATTAGATGCATAATTTAAACTTTACACAAGAGAATATGGGTAAAAGGAAAATACTACTTTTATTGATGACCAAAAGGAACATTGATAACATGTTCAATCCAAACTAAAAAAAACTCCTCAAAACAAAACAATTACAAAAGGAAGACATGAAGGGAATAACAAGGAGAACAACTCTTAATGGTGCTCCGACATGGGATTTCCATAAATATTTCCACGCTCCAAGAACTGAAGCCCCTGGTCGATCAGGTCCTGAATCTTGTGCGGCAAGGCTCTGTAGTGGTTGGTGTCGTGACCAGGCAACTGGTGGAAGTGGCAAAACTATTTCGGATTCTTTCCCACCTGGGTGACTCCTTATCGAGGCGGAAGCATTCGTTGAATGTTCTGCTCTTGAAGCTTCTTCAGAGCCTGACTCAAAGGTCGACCGATATTTGTGAACCCTCGCTAATGGTAATCCTGCCTTGGAGGTGGCACTACTCTGTAGTTCTGACCTTGACCTCTCGGCTGTTGGATAGCGTTCACCTCAAATTGCCCTGTATATTTCTACGGTGCACCCTGGGTGAAAGCCGCAGTAGAGTAAGAGGCTTTTGCAAGCTCAGATTTCAAGAAATTTTGAGTTATTTCCAAAGCCCCGAGAATATCCAAGTTTCAAGTCTTCCTTATAGGCTCTGTTCGGCATGGCTTTTTTGCGGTTTTTTACGCTAGTTTGGTCTGGTTGTTTTGGTTGGCTATTTTGTAGCTGTTTGCTGGCTGTTTTGTGCTGGTATATTTGTGGCTGTTTTGAAAACTGTTGTTCGGCATTGTGGCGGTTTCGTCTGGCGTTTTTGAATAAGTTAGTTACGTGTAGTGAGTTTACGCATGTCTGTGATACAATTACAAATTTTATATTACATTTTTAAACAATTTTTTTAAGATGTAAATAAAGAAACTACTAACAAACATATATATATATATTAATATATACATAATTTATAATTAGGAAAAAATAAAGTTTTATTACAATAAATAGTTGTTAACATTTATCTTAAGGTCTATAGAAATAACTTCACTATAATCAAACACAACTCTATCAATGGATAACAACAATTGTAACTATACGTGGTTTTAAGACACCTGACTACTTGTTCACATTTCATGAAATACCCCAAACCTAGATATGGTGTTTATATGATAAACTAAGATGTAAGAAGGCTAAATAATGCCTTAGAAACATTAGGAAACAATTTAAACCAAAGAAAATAAAAGGAAACACCATAAGAGCAGTTTAAGCAAAAATGTGCTCTAAGCTTGGAGTGACTTGGGTGAGCACCCAAATATCATTCTTAGACCTTATAAATATCCTAATGATCATATTAAATCAATTACCAAAGAAAACCAAGCTCAAAAACAAGTTAAAACACAAATTATGCTTTAAGGACTCTTAAAGCACATTTTTGAAAAATTGTCCTAGAAAGGGGTTTTAAGTGGCTAAATGCCCATTAATACTCCTTAATTAACTTGTGTACTACTTAGTATCACATTAGAATGTCTAAATCAATGGGAAATCAAAAATTTCATGAATATGTGCACTAATTTGTGAATAGTGCTCAAATTAGACTAGTTTAGCATTAAGTCAATTTAAGCTAAGTTATTGGTCAACCAAGACCATAAATATCTTGTTATTTATGGGGGTGGCCGGTTTTGATGTGGGGAGTCACTACATGACTCAACAATTACAGAAAAAGAGAAGAGATAAGGCAAATATTACTATTTACCTTTTAAACAAAAACTTGCTTTTAGCTTCCCTCTCTCCACCTTTCTTCATTCTTCATCTTCCTCACCGATTTCTCTTGCTCTCTTTCTCCTTCCTTCACGTAAGAAGCAACTCCATGCTAGCTTCATCTCCTTTTGACCACTACTTACTCATCTTAGCTCCAAAACCAAAACAAAATACATATTCTTCTTAGTTAGCAGTTTCGTTCTCAAGCTCCTTTTTATATTTTTACTTCAAGAGCTCATTTTGGGTGCCAAGCCAAACCCCATTAGGGAGGAGGAACACAAGCTTGTGGAGTTCATTAGCTTCTCCATTCTCTTAAGGTAAATAATATGTAAGAAAAACTAGGTTCCCACCATTTCTTCTTAATTACCGAAAATTTCTACTCATGGGGCTCCATTTTTATGCCTTGTTCTAGCTTGTTTTCTATTCTCCAAGGGATAGAGGAGGTCCTTGTTGATTCATATCCAAGCCTACCTTAAGACTTCAAGGTAAAATACTCATCTTAATACCTTAAAACACATTTTTAACCTAGGGTTGTTCCTTAAGGTTAATGTATTACCTAGCCCTCATTAGAGTCATTGGATATTGATTAGAACATTGGCAAGGGGAGTTGGTTGGTGACCGAGATTGTCAAGGAAAAAGGCTAAGGAGGAAAGTTTGTAAAGCTTGTAAAAAGAGCAAGGTAAATGTCTTACCTTAAGGTGTTTTAATGCATTAAGGGATGGGGTTTGAATAGGTGATAAGTTTAGCTTAGAGTTTACATTAGGAAAGGGCTATAAAACCTAGGAGAAACAATGATTATATTTGAGAACTTGTGATTAAAGAGCAAATGGGAAATGAGATAGTTAGACAATTCGAAGGTGAATTACAAGAGCATTTATATTTCAATGGGAGCCTTGTTGTGTGTATTTGCAGGTCAAAGGCTAATATATGTGGAAATTCAGTGGTTAAGCTTTATGTCATTTAAGGGCCTAAGTGCCAAGCAATTTGAGTTTATGCACTATATTGTGATGTAGTGTAGTTTTGGTGTAAATTGAGTGTTAAGAATGTGTGGAAAGAATTTGGGTGTTCAAGATTGTTAAATGGTAAGAACCAAGTGTTTGGATGTAGAAATATACTAAAGAAGCCATGTCAAAATTTGGTGAGAAAACAAGGAGTTTAAGGTGTGTAAATGAAGTTTGATGACCTAGAAGATACTAGGAATTCTTAGGGCTTAAATTGGTGAAAGTAAGTGAACTAGAGTGTTCTTGAGTGTTTAAAGGACTTAGGAGTTGTCTTGAAGGAATTAGAGTTTAAATGAGTGAGATTGGTGTTCTAGGGTTATAGTGGGAGTTTGATTAAGTCTTGCGCAAGTTTTGATGAACAAAGGAAGAATAATGCCTTGTGGAAATCTAAGTGTAAGCTTGAGGGAGTTTATAAGTTTGTGTAAAAGAAATGGGAATGAATAATAAAGCTTTAGGAGTGGTGATAATGCTTATGGAGAAACACTTTGGTTAGTTGAGTTTTTAGGCAAGTTTACAGGTTAGCAGTGTAGGAAACTAAGTATAAGTGTTAGGAATTTTTTGTAAGAACTTGAGTGAATGATCAAGGAATTAGGTATGAGATGGTGGATGGATTTGGAGGATTTTAAGGTGCTAAAATGATGTTAAAACATGCTAGGATACTTATGGAGAGATTGGGAAAAGATTAGGAAAGATTTGAGGTTCAAAACAAGTCAAAAATTGCATTTCTGTACAAGTCTAGCCTTGGTCCGGGTTTGTAACCAAGTACATAAACTCGGAACACATCAAAAACTCTCCAGAGAGTAATGCCGTGACTTGGTCCGGGTTTACATCTAAGTACACAAACCCGGACCAGTCACAAAACTGTCCAGAGACTTATGCGATGTATTGGTCCGGGTTTACATCCTCGGACACAGACCCAGACCAATAAAAAAAAGCTACAGAATGTTGAAAATGGGGTTTTAAGGTTGGGGCTTGTTTGGTAATGATACTATAATATTGTTAGGACATCATTAATGACATATAATGGTCATTAGGGGCATAAGCAAGCTTAAGAAAATAATGAGAAGTAAGTGGCTGTTGAGGTTAAGGTTAAACTATAAGAATTTAGTGATTTTTAGTGGGTAAACACTAGTGGTTAAGCAAGTTAAGTAAGTTGGGATGAGTTAAGTAACTAATAACCTAAAATTGAATGAATGCTTTAGGACTTGTGAATTGGGACCCGGAAGAAGATTAAACAAACAACCACCGACGGTGAACGGTACAGTCTTTCTTGTGACCTGCTTGCTAACGAGGTGTCCCTCGGCTTGTGTGCGATCTATTTATTTGCTATGACTAAGACAAGATAAAGCATGCAACCGGTTTATTGTTCTCGTTGTGAATGTGTTTTCTTTACACTAACCCACGAGACTTGAGTTTAGCTACTAACCAAGCTTAGTGCCTATTGAATTAAGGAGAGAAATCATATATTGGTAACAGTTGGTTAATACCCATTAAGGTTTAACTAACACGTGGTTTGTAAGACTTTCACTAACCGGAACTTAAGGGGGGAGTGAGGAACCCGGGACTGACTCCGGCCATGCATGCTAAGGAAAGGGGGGTCGGTATCTGAATCAGATCCGACTTACGCTTAAGGACTTGTCTTCGGACTCGTTGCCTAGGGTCGAATGTCGGCTCAGCTACATTGGATTTCCAATCCAAGGTAGGAGGCATTAAGATGGTGTGGTAGGATCACCTAAATCCTAAATTATAAGATAAGTTGTTTATTCAACCAATGGAGTTAATAGCTCATTGGCTAGGATTGCTTTTGACCCGACAAAAATAAACATTGAGATATGATACGACCATTTCTATTTAAAGAACGGTTTGTATTCTAAGATTAAGATAAGGTTAAGACTGAGGTAAGTTAAGATGGACTAAGGATGGGTGGATTCGGAACCTAAGGAGTTTGCTTACTAACTCACAACTAAGAGAACGCTTTAAGTCGTTCATTCGGGTGTGAACTATGTATGTTCATTTGTGGATTGTTGTTTTTATTGCACTTCATATTATGATTGTGATTCTAATCAACTTCCATGCTATCGACAATTAGTCGTCGTAGCCCCGTTAGCTTGGGGGCCACGAGAGGGTCGTACCAACATTCTTGCTGACCCCCTTTGGGGGCTGTTTTTACTTTTGCAGGTAAGCGGCCCATGAAGCCTCACCATGAGAGTAGGAGCGGGTAGACTTAGGTGGGACTTTTATTTTGAATACGGGTTGCGCTTGTGCTCCCATCTGTTGATATTGAAACTGATAGTAGTTATGTCATTTAAAGAGATACTATAAATTCGGTTGGTGAATGTTTTGGATAGTTGGTATATTCCTTTTGGGTAAGCGTCTGTAAGTAAGTAAGTTCGGTATATTCTATTGATCAGACCGTGGCAAGGTCCCGGCGTTAGTTTAATTCGCTACGATGTTTATGATTAAGCTGTTAAGTTTGCGATAACCACTATTGGCTTAGGACGGGGTGTTACATTTGAATAAATGGAAAATATAATAATTAATTAGTGAAATTTATTAATGATTACATCATACAAAAAAATAAACAATTTAGTTGTTAAAAATACGACCTATATATTACTATGTAGATATAATTAAATATTAAGATTTTATACCTTATTTTAGTAATATAGTCAAAAGTAATACAGATTATTATGTCATTCTTAATAATCATGTACCCCTACTATCCATAATACAAATATTCTTTTAGTTTTTTTATTACAGATTCTATAAATTAAAAAAAATATTATAATTACTCAAAATAATTTTTAGTATAAGTTTTTAGAAAAACACTACCAGGTTAAAACTATTGTTCTATATTATTGTCATTAACTTATAATTTAGTATACCAATCTTCATAAAAAAAATAAACAATAAAAAAGGGAAAAGAAACTTTTTTATATAATAATTTATATATTTCAATTTTAATTTAATTTTTGTGTCAAATTTAATATATAATATCATTTTTAAAATATAATTCTAAATATTGAAAATTCAAATTAATTTATTAAAGTTTTATTTTCAAATATTAATTAATATTATTAAAATATTCTCGCCCCACTAATTACAGTTTTCTGGCTCCACCTCTGTTTATAGTATTTATTCTCTTTGCAGCATAAAATACTTGTTGTTTTGTGGTTGTTTTATGCTGGTATATTTGTGGTTGTTTTGAAAATTGTTGTTCAGTAGTGGCGGTTTGACATTTTTGTCAAAATGCCAAACTCAAAAATATTACATTTATATCACAAGAACACCAACACCGAACGGAGCCATAATCTTCTCTTCTAGCACACCAACCTGGTCCATAAGCATATCGAAGCTTGGAAAGTACATGTACTTTAGCTCGTCAATATATGGCTTTTGCATGTTCTCCACTATCATGCATATTTGCCCCTGTTCGTCCATCTTAGTGGGCATGCCTGCGGCCTTTCTCCTCACTAACATAGATTCACTCCCTTTTTGGCGGTTGCTAGCAAGTTGGACCGGATAATCTCCAAATTCTTGGAATACTTGAAGTGGATCAGAAAAGCTTCACACGCCTCCTCGTATGTTTTGGTGTTCATCTTTTGAGTTAGGTACCATTTCCGAGGGATCTCGTCCAAGTACCGGACAAAAACTGTAGCCTTCTACATGTTAATAAGTCTTAAGATGGACATCTCTCAATCTAATATGACCAAGTGAATATGAGGATAAGTGGAACCCTTGTAAGAGCAAGAGTAGGAAGCTTTAGCTTGAGATACAGTTCAACATCAAGGTAAGATCCCAAGGAGAAGTAGTCAAAACCGTGGGCTTACCAGCCTTTTCCATGCGCTCAATGCACATTAGGGCCCTCTTAAATTCTACGACTAGCTGATTTCCAGGAGCACCGCCCCTGCATCCATACTTAGAGTCATGCCCCCAATAGAAGTGTTGTCCATGCCATATAAGGGATTGACATACCCTTGCACGGGCCTTTCCTGCCTTGCCGCTTCTAAGGACCCGATTTTCTCATAAAGATCATCTGTTGTAGCTACATGTCGGGCCACTAAGGCCTTAATGGCATCACTAGTACAAAAAAGGGCTATTTCGGCACCCCTATCTCGGTGGTTGTAGTAAAAACCGCCGAGATAGGTTGTCTAAGTGACTGTGGTTAAAAAAACGGTCTATTTCAGCGGTTGTAAGGAGGAACCGCAGAAATAGATACATTTCACAGTCTATTTCGGCGTTCCTCCTTACAACCGCCGAAATAGACTATTTTCCCGGTTGAAAATAAAAAAATAATAAATATCTATCTCGGCGTTTGTAACAGAAACCACTGAAATAGGTGTATTTAATACTCTATTTCGGCGGTTGCTACTAACAACCGCCAAAATAGAGTGCTTAATATCAGCCCCCGACCCCCTTCTCCAGACTTCACGCTCTCGACACTCACCTCTCTTCTCTCTCTACGCGCGCGACAACCAGAGGTGACTTGCACCTCCAGCCACCGCTCGACCTCTGATCACTGCTCTCTACTGTCACCGCCGTCGCCCGCCTCCCTGCAGTCGCCGTCGCCACTTTCGACCGCCAGCTGTGCTGGTTACCAGCTGAAACGGGAAGAACGACCTAAACTAGTAAGTTCGAATTTCATTGTAAAAATTTCAAAATTTGCTATTATAATGCTCTAAAATAGGTTGGAATGTGAATGTGTGTGTATAATGTAATTGTGTGTGGATAATGTGTGTATAATAATGGTGTAAAATTAGTGTAATTTGTTTTGCACACAAGGTGCTTGATGTATTGTCTGAATGAAAAAAATGTACTGTTTTGCCCTTTGTAGCGATAATTTAGGAGCGTTTGCATCTCTTATATGCTAGATTGGAAATGGGACTGAAAGCAGTTCATATTGGGTACGGGTAATATACTTTAACTTATCTATTCATTGATTCTCTTCACTCACTATAATTTTGCAATCTTAACTTTGAACAAGGAGCATACATGCTATGCTTTTCTTTTCTAATTTGTTTCTGTGTGCCTTTGCAGAGACATATCAAAGGTGGTACTGCTGCATCTCTCGCACACCAGCCTACCTTTCGAAAACCAGTCTCACATCTCTCTATAAATCCTAAAGAAACAAGTAAGTATTTTAACTTCAGATTCTGTTTTAATCTCTGAACCGGTTCAAACTTATTCAGTGCAGAATTGAAAATATACTTTGATTATTGTTGCCAATCATCTAGTGAGAATGTGGTTTGAAAATGTTTGTTTCTTGATTTGAACTGGCAATTGTTTGCCAATTAGCCAGGAAAGAATTAATTTTTTAAAATGTGGTTTGATGATTGAATTTGTATTTAGTTGAGTTTCTGCCATTGTTGGAATATTTGTGGTTGTGATGACTTTGGTGAGTGCTTAATAATAAGCATGGGATGTGTACAATTATGCAAAGGTCATGCCAAATTTTTTCTAGAAATTTTTTCGTAATGATGTATTTTGTCTCAATATTTAACATCAGGTTTCTATTTTAAAAGTGCAACGATTTGTTAAAATTAAAATACTAGTTTATTTTGTCTTTGAAACCTTAAAGTTAGGCTACACTACTTGACAATTATCCCAGTCATGCTCCATTAGGAAATAAACATGTGCAACTAAATACAAACCATATTACATAAACATTTTAGTTTGATGTAGGCTATAACTCACACCTGTGATCTATTGCACATATAGTATGGAGAGAGACTGGATGTATGGTGATCGAGGGGAACACTTTGACAAGATACTGAAAGAGTTTTGCAAAGCTGCAGTGCAACACAAGGACAGGACAAAAACGGTGAAAATTCCATGTCCTTGTGTTGATTATGGTGTGGTCAGAAAATTTTCAAGCATCAACGTCATACAATTCCATCTGAAAACCCGTGGTTTCATGCCACATTATAGAAGATGGACTTTTCATGAAGAATCTGTTGAAGATAATTCTTCAACATCCTACAGTCATGATCGGTGTCACTCAAGAACCGAGCAGACATTCAATACTACCAACAAGTTGGATCGATTCCTGAGTAATTCAGGAGCCAATGTTGACAGTGAGACGACTTACCACGATGAGCGAATGGATGATATGCTTGATAATGTTGAGGACAATTTCGTCGACAGGCCAGAGGAGTAATAAAGGTTGTTGGATGCATCCAAGACAGCCTTGTACCCTACGTGCATTAAGTACACAAAATTGACGGTTGTTCTGAATTTATTCAACTTGAAGGGGAGATATGGATGGAGTGACAAGAGTTTCGTGGCACTTCTTGAGTTGGTTCATGATATGCTTCAAGATGGGAACGGTCTCCCTACCACCACTTATGAGGCGAAGAAATGGATGTGTCCAATGGGGATTGAGAATAAAAAGATACATGCATGTCCCAAAAATTGTGTGTTGTATAGGGGTGATTACGAACACTTAGACAACTGTTCGAAATGCTTATTGTCTTGATACAAGCTCAAGGATGGTGACTCCTCATCCCCTCAGAAAAAAAGTCCTTCGGTGAAATACCGCTAACATTTAAATAATTAAATAATGATAAATAAGTATTATTTATGGGATTATTAAACCCTAAGAAAGTATATAAACACTTGGGCGTTAAAACGCACCTAAACTCCTTAAGGTCAAAAACGTGCGTTAAAGCCCGACCATAAGCTAAACAAGTTATATAATCTATAAAACTCATATGAAGTTAATTAAGGATAATTTTATGACCTTTAAAACACAAGTCCTCAGTTAGAACTGAGTAAAAATACAAAATGCCTGGGAGTTCCCTTAAGGGCCCCTTAAGGCCCGAAAGTTCCGGAAATACTTTATTAAATAAAGTAAAGCATTACATTTCATTATAAATGCATAATAAAATTTTAATGAACATTTAAGATGAAATTCTCAAGATAAATTCTCAGTTAAAGACAAAGTGCTTGGAGGTTCCCGATGAGGGCCCCATAAACCCACGGGAGTGCCTCGGAGAAGTACCGAAGTGGCACAAACCCCAATATAAATTATTCTAAGAGTTCCTATCATTAATATTCACCATTCTAAAGAGAATTCGAGCTACTTTTTCAAGAATACACAAGGTGCTCGGGGGAATTTCTTAACGCTCCTTTTTGCCCCGGGAGTGTCCCGGTAGCCCGAAAATTGAGTTACGAGTTTATATAACCCCATATAACTCAATGTAACACCTTAACATATTATTATTAACTATAAAAAATGTCAATAAACACTTGTAACTCATAGCGACTAATTAATTTCCATAAAATCCTTAAAGCACAAAAACGTACCTTCGGGTGTCACAAAAATGTGTTTTACGCAATTGCCTTGAAGTTTTTGAGGAGCCACGAGTTAATAATCTTAAAAGGGGATAAATTTACCATCTAAATCAATTAATTCCAGATTCATAGTACAAATGGGGGTGATTTTTGGGACAAAAAGGTACCTAAAATCAGCATTTTTACCTTAAAACTTTCATCTTTTACCATCATATAAATGTACCAAATAAATGCTGTAACCTATTACACATATTAGTATGGTCTTAGTACAATATAGTGTGACAGGAATCAAATTAAAAATCAGTCCCAATTACCCTCCATGCTAGGCGCCATTTCATGTCTATTTTGACTAGTTTTTGGTTTGAAAATTGTCTTATGGATAATGACTCATCCTATCATGTACTATATGATAATGTAGTAAATATATTCAGTCAATTGGAGCCTCCTCCACCGTATGACCTGCAAGGAATCAAAAGAGATTAGTCTAAACTAAAGTAATGAAATAAATACTAAGCTAGATTTACTTTACACCATGTGCTAGTATACGAACAAAACAACCCATGTTACTCACCTTGTGGCAGCCGATTGTGATCAGTAAAGAAGGGGAATTATTGCTGTCAAAAGTAGTCAAGAAAGACAACTACCTAACTAAGCATAATCCATTGCCTAATACAACAAAAGTCCATTGTCTTATACAACTCATATGTGCCGATTTTATGCAAGAGAATGAGGCTCAATTTGCCTTATAAAAATTCAACTAAAATACCTAGCTAACCTAGGCATGTTCTCTTGTCTTAAATCAACTAAAATCAGTGGCAAATCTAAACATACACTACCGTATAAACAAGGAGGAAAGGAAGACAATTTAGCTTAGAAAAATCAAAAGAAAACACTTACCTAACTTAGATCTTGTCCTCTTGTGTTAATTGACAATCAATCTCCATTAGTCCTTGTCATCAGCCGAAAGAGAGCATCAAATATGGTCATTTATTGAACCAATAATCAAAGCAATAAACAAAAGAAAGTCTAGTCAAATTTGAAAATTGTTTTATCAAAAGAAATTGATTCATTCCTAAGCCTTCTTCTAATACCTTACGTGAGCTTCATTCCTTCCTTGCCTTCCTTTGGCCGATGGGTAAGCTCTCTCCCTTCTCTCTTTTCTTCCTCCTTTGCTATGTTAATTCCTTAAAGCTTCTAAGCTCCATTAATGGTGTTTTAATTCCTAACACCATTTCTATGTAAATTCCTAGTTAAATCTACTAAGTCTTGAACCAAGAATCATCCTAGCAACTCTTATAATTTTCGCCAAGGTTAGATGCTCCAAGGAGGTTCCTAGATTCAACAACAACACAAGGAACAACAAGATCAAGTTAAGGTATATTCTCATGTTGAAAAATCCTAAGTAATTACCTAAACCATTTCCAAAAATTCATAACTTCTAAACCTATATTCTCTTCATTATTTCATGAAGGAAATTTGGATCTACAATCATCCCAAGGTATACCGAAAATACCTTGTTAAATTCCTAAGGTAAACTCTTGTAAAACTACTTCAAATCTTATTTATAAATTCTTGTTAGAAGTCTAACAAATAGATCTCCTAAATATTTATAAGGAGGCTGAAAATTCATCAAGAAAATAGCATTGAGAGAGCTTGGAATTCAAGGAGAAATCAAGTACAAGAATTGTCTTGATTTAAGGAGTAAGTTTATATACTTAAGGTTTATTAAGTTTAAGTTTGATTTAAGCTTCAAACTTTGGTATAAAAATTAAGTATAACCCCTAAATAAATTAAGGCCCAAAATATTGGGTTATAATGTCAATAAAGTAATTTAAAACATATAAGGTAAGATTATTTCCTTAAGGTATAATTATGTGTCACAAAAATTAATTATGATACATCTATGGTTAAACCGAATTATCTAAGGACTAAATGTTCTATTTTGAGTTTATAATCATTCTAAGTCATTAGCATAATTTTTAGAAGGGTTATATGGCTTATATACATTTATAGGTATATATTATAAAGTTTAAATCAAGTTTTAAAACTATATGGTAAAAATATATAAAAGCTAGAATTAAAGGAGTGACTTCGTATAATTATGATATAATATAAGGTAGGAATTAATATTATGAATTTTGGTGAATTTAAATAAGTGGTTAGGTGATAAAATAACATTTTATATAGTTTTGGGACTATTTTGTAAATATTGGAAACTATGGTGTATGGCTGAGAATTACATATGAATTTATGGGTATATTAAAGTAATAATTATGAAATTAGGTCTTGGTCAAAGTGTTGACCAAAAACTTTGGGTTAAAATGATTTATGACATAAAATATTAAGTTTATAAAAGCTTAAGGGTGAATATGTAATTTTTGAAAGTATATATGAAAAATAGAAGTTAAATGGGGCGGAAATATAAATTGAAGAAAGATTTGGGTTGTTTCGGCTATTTAAAAGAATTTAATATTAAAACTATAAATTATAAGTTAAATTGTAACTTATATAAAGTTTGAGGTTAAAATGTAAATATAAAGAATGTATTTACAAAACCGAAGTGGTTAAAGGGCGAATTAATAGTTAATAAAATTATAAGGGGCTTTTCGGTGATTTAAGATAATTAGGAATTAAAACTACAGTTTATAAGTTAATATGTAACTTATATAAAGTTTTAGGATTAAATTGTAAATAAAGGAAAGGTATATGTCAAGACCGAAAATTAAATGTGGTCATTTGGTAGGTTATAAAAATTAGAATGTTCATTTTACAATTATCGAAAGTTTAAGTGGCTAGTTAAGTAATTTATAAAAGTTATATGGATACTTGGTAATTTTTAAAGATTAGTATATCAAGTTTGTAATTACCGAAATTTAATGTGGATGTTTGGTAAATTAAAAGATGTGGATAATTGGTAATTTGTAAAAGTTGTTGGGTACAAAATATAAATGCCGAAAGTTAAGCGGTTAATTAACAATTTATGAGGTTAGTTTGGTAATTTAATAAAGAAAGAAATTAAAGTTAAGTAATGTGATATACAATGGGGAATAATATAAGGTTTATAAAATAAATTGTGGTTATGATAAAAAAACAACCAAAAGAATATAATACAGGGTTTATGAAATAATTGTGGTTATAATAAAGATAACCAAATTATATTGGTATATGGGGTAAGAGGAAATAATTATGGATATATAATTAAAGGGATGAAGAAATATCATAATATGGGAATTCATTATCACATGTGAATACTACATAAAATAATGAACTGATAAACTACCTAGAACCACTGTTGAAATAACAGGGGGAAATAAAGAACATACAGAGTTAGTATGCGACGAGTATAAACGCTACAGTGACAGTACTGTAATATTTAGTGAATAGTTATATTAATACTACCCGGTATTGCATGTTTATATAACAGCGTACGGGGAGGAACTACTGAACGGGAATTTGTCAAGCTAGCAATTACTTGGTGAACGGTATGTTAATTGTGTGGTCTGAATGTCCTAAGGATTTTCCTAAGGTCCAGACGTTATGTGTTTAATTGTTTAAGAGCAATATCTGTGATTTTATGTATATTGTTTTGTGTACTGTATTGCTCAACACTGTGCGTTTTATTTATACGCGAACGTCTTATGACTGGAAGTTTATACATCTAAACTGGAACAAGACTAACTGACCTTTAGGTATTATGAAACCTAACTGATGGTCAACTGTTATAGTCTTAACTAAAGGATTGGATATTGTATCACTAACTGAAGGGCTAATTTATTAAGAGAGGAATCCAGACTGTTTCGACTTTCTAGTTGCGCATCGTGATCAATACGAGAGACTTCAATGGGGAGTCACTCAAGGGAATCCATTGTCCACATTCGACGTGGCGGAGGGCACTGCCGTTGGTGCACAGGTTCGACTGGATCGGTCAATATATTATCCAGGGCCATAAGGTCAGCTGGTAACGGTTCCATTGGAACCCAGGGGACTATCGTCCATTAATAAGTTGTTAAGGGTTGTCTTATCATGACGCCTGAGGTGGAATTTAAATGGAAAAGGTTAAGTGATTGGTTTAAAGGATAAGGGCCAGATGGCCAACTAACAAGTACAGTTTAATACTCGTATCTTGTTGAATTACTGATGTGTGATTATTGGTTATTGTTATTGATATAAGGTTATTGGTTATTGCTATGGATTATTGATGTGTGGTTATTGGTGTTGTGTACTATTGTACATTGATGTTTACCGGTGAGTTGTATGTGATTGTTGAATGTTTACAGTTATTACTGTTGTTATTGTAAACCGGTATTCTTGTAAAGAATCTAATATCAAGATGGCTAAAATGACTTAAGGAATCTAGATGATTTAAGACTACATTTAGCATACCAGCATTTCGATTGCTGAGCCCTTCAATGGGCCAAACATTCCAGGTTATTGAAGAAGACACAAGCCGGAGTGCGGGACAAGGGGGTAGCAGTTGTGTTTTCAACAACACCTTTGGTTTTATTTTGTATTGAATTAAGGAGGTTGTTGTATTCAGTTGGTTGCTCATTTAGTTGGACTTGGTTTGTAATAATTAGAGTGCTCAGTTGTAACACCCTGGATTTTGCCTTAAAACATAGGTTATTAAATTACAAATCCAACGGTGAAAACGGCTTCGAAAACGGACTCCAAACGAGTCCTAAAAGTGTAAAACCAGCTTAGTCCGAACTTGTGTCCGAACATGGGAAGTTCGGACACAAGCAGAGAAGTTAAACTGCGGAAATCCCTTTGTCCGAACTTGTGTCCGGACATTGATGTTCGGACACAAGTCGAGAGTTGAAAAGTCTGAAACCAAAGACGTCCGAACTTGTGTCCGGACTTCGAAATTCGGACACAAGTGAGTTTCAAAAGTCCAAAAATTCTTACGCGCACGTCCGAACATTGGTCCAAGCTTAAAAGTTCAGACATGAATCGAGACTTGTAAGTCGACCTCGTCCTCGCATGCTGTCCGAACGTTGACGTTCAGACAGAAGTTCGGACGTGACTAAACAGAGAAAATTCCTTAAACCCTCGGGGCCTGTCCGAACATGGATGTCCGGACGGACGTTCGGACAGGTCCTGATATGCATTTTTACAAGTGAAAATAGAACCAAAACAACATAAAAATAAACTCAACAACTTAGCAACCAAAGAAGAATCATTGCAATAGCTTAGTACCTCAAATAACAATAACCACACAAACAAGATCGTCTATCCTCGGCAAGGGATATCTATTCTTCACTGTGATCTGGTTCAGCTCCCTGTAGTCGATGCATAGCCTCATACTCCTGTCTTTCTTCTTCACAAACAAGACCGGGGCTCCCCAAGGCGATACACTAGGGCGAATGTATCCATTATCCAAAAGATCCTCCAACTGGGTATTCAATTCTTTCAACTCTGAGGGTGCCATCCGGTAAGGAGCTTTCGAGATTGGCGCTGAGCCTGGCACGAGGTCGATGCTGAATTCCACTTCTCGGTCTGGCGGCATACCCGGAATCTCGTCTGGGAACACATCTAGGAATTCGCTTACTACTCGAATCTCCTTCTTTTCGTCTGGCTCCTGGCTCAGGTCTTGGACATAGCAAAGGTATGCTTGCTGTCCTTTCTTTACTTGGGAGAGAATTGACATTGCTGAGACGAGCTTCACTCCGGGCTTCTCCTCCACATTTCTGTACGAGACTCTCCGTCCCGACGGTCCTCTAAGAATAATCTTCTGCTCACTGCAGTCTATCCTTCCCTTGTATTTTCTCAGCCAATCCATCCCCAGGATTATGTCGAAGTCGGTCAAGGCGAACTGGATCAAATCTATTACAAATTGCTCCCCGTTGATGTCTATACCTACGTCTTTCATTACATTCTTACAAGTAATCACGTCCTGATGGTATAGATACAACTATAGGAGAAGTTTCACAAATCTCTATCCCCAATTTCCCAACTAGGCTATCAGATATGAAAGAATAAGTAGCCCCAGTATCAAAAAGAATACGCGCAGGAGTACCAAGAACAGTAAAGGTACCTGCCAGTACGTCTGCCTCGGCCTCGGCTTCGGCCCGACTCATCACATTTATCTTCCCTGGAGCCCGCTGCTGCTTGCCTCGGTACTCCCCTTGGCCTCTATTGCCACCATTGCCGCCCTCTCCATTACTACGTTGAGGAGCGTCCCCGCGCTGACTCTGATTCGGGCCTCTGCCCTGCTGGTCGGACTGCCTGAACGAGCGGTCGCCGCTGTAGCCTCTCTGCTGACTGCCTCCCTGGGAACTCTGAAAGCACTCGAATAATCGGTGTCCCCGCCTTCCACAGCGAAAGCAGGTGACCAAGTTCCCCTCACAATCCTTCCCCGGGTGATCCTTGTTGCTCCTCTTGCAGTAAAAGTGCCTCTCCTGTCTGGTCTCTCCTCTCTGAGACTGGTGCTGGGGCTGGTCACCTCGTCTCTGCTCACCCCTCTGATCTCCCCCATGTCTCGGCCTCCCGTCTCTAGGATCCGAGTGAGGCTTCCACCTCTTCTCCTGCTGATGTCTGTGGGACTGATCCTCTCGTCCTCGGGGCTCATCTCCTCCCTCCATCTTCCTCTTATTACCATCCAGGACCTCCTTCCTCTTCTGCTGCACCCTGTAAAGGTTAGCAGCCTTCCCGTACGCATCTTGGAGCGTCGGAATTGTCAGCACACTGAGGGCCTCCTGCAGACTCTAGTTTAGCCCGCCTACAAACCTCTATACCTTCGACGCCTCGTCGGGAACCATCGTAGGCGCGAACCTGGCCAGCTCCAGGAACTTCGAATGGTACTCCTTGACACTTAAAGATAGCTGCTTAAGTTCTGAGAACTCCAAATACTTTTGCAGCCTAACATGCTCGGGGTAGAAGTGCCTCCTCATGGCCTCCTTCAGGCCATCCCAACCGAAATCAGGCCCAGCCAATAGCACATCTCTGTTGGCGGACCACCAGATGTCTGCCTCACTCTTGAAATAGTAAACTGCTACGTTTACCCTTCGGTCAGCTGGGCAATTGACTGCTTCGAAAATCTTGTTGAATTCTCTTATCCAGTCCTCAAGTAGCACGGGTCCTCCTCTCCCTTGAAGGATGTGGGCTTTAGATGGGCAATTCTCTTAGTGTAGTCCTCCGGCACATTATCCCTCTGCGCCTGCCTCTGGACTATCTGTCCTAGGTTAAGAGCCAACTCCTGCAACTGCCTCATGGGGTCGTTGGCGGCCATCTGAGTTCTGCGACTCCTACTTCTGGTGTGGTATGGAAAACTCAGTCTGTCAGCCAATCCTGCACTCCCTAGAGCTCTATGCGAACTCCTGATTACATGTACTAAGTAGTGTAAGCAATATCCACCCATATTCCCATATATTAAGTCTCTACCCCATATTAGGAGCTAGCACATCTAATAGCTCCAATACCAGTACGCAATACTCATTCAGTTATGCTAATATCATCACAATCATTGTAATACACAAACGGAGAATGAACTTCAATATCCATACAGTATAACATCACAAACACAGTATCGCAAGCACTACAATTCCCCAAACGGCTTACCCCACATTTTAGTTCCCTTTTTAATCCAAATTTTATCTTATTTACCAAACACGGCTCTGATACCACCTATAACACCCTAAAATTTTGCCTTAAAACATAGGTTATTAAATTACAAATCCAACGGTGAAAACGGCTTCGAAAATGGACTCCAAACGAGTACTAAAAGTGCAAAACCAGCTTAGTCCAAACTTGTGTCCGGACATGGGAAGTTCGGACACAAGCCGAGAAGTTAAACTGCGGAAATCCCTTTGTCCGAACTTGTGTCCGGACATTGATGTTCGGACACAAGTCGAGAGTTGAAAAGTCTGAAACCAAAGACGTCCGAACTTGTGTTCGGACTTCGAAGTTCGGACACAAGTGAGTTTCAAAAGTCCGAAAATTCTTACGCGCACGTCCGAACATTGGTCCGAGCTTACAAGTTCGGACATGAGTCGAGACTTGTAAGTCGACCTCGTCCTCGCATGATGTCCGAACGTTGACGTTCGGACAGAAGTTCGGACGCGACTAAATAGAGAAAATTCCTTAAACTCTCGGGGCCTATCCGAACATGGATGTCCGGACGGACGTTCGGACAGGTCCTGATATGCATCTTTACAAGCGAAAACAGAACCAAAACAACATAAAAATAAACTCAACAACTTAGCAACCAAAGAAGAATCATCAATAGCTTAGTACCTCAAATAACAAGAACACTATCGAAAGATCTCCCATACAAAAAGTAAATCTCCATCATAATCAAAACTTCCTAGAAGACAATACCAGCAGAACACCTCAACTAAATAGCAGCGGAATAGCAAAATCTAAAAGGCGTTACCGCCACACTCTAACAAAGAGTGCTCAGGCTTTAAACTACTAACCAAATACCAAAACGTTTCCAAAACTTGTGAAACATAGAAATTCCTAACCATAACTCAACTTGAAATTACATGAAGTAATTATCCAGTCATCCTAAGCTATGTGATAGCGTGTCCCAATCCGCAATTCAGCCATGAGTACCTGCGATCATAAAACAACAATGGAAAACGCGAAGGGATCGCGCAAATCAGCAAAACTGAGTAAACATTGCCTCAACTTGTAAAATACATTTTGAAACTCATTTTCCATTTGCAAAACATTAACTCACAACATAACGTCAACCAATTTCACCAACACCAAACCACCATTAGTAAAACATTTTGGGGGAGAACTTTCCAAGAATCAAATCAATGGTTTACACGGACGACCCCCAAAACGGGTCGCAACAATTAGAATCCCACCTCACTCTACGTCCTTAAGTGTGCACACCCCCAGAAGGTAACTTATGACCCAAAGGAGTAGATCATTAGAGCTTAACTGCAAGTGATGTCTGTAGGCAAAATAATAAGAATATCCACGGGGTACATAGTACCAATAATTACACGTAGTGCCAATAAGGCACCAACAATATACACGGAGCACCAAGAGGTACCAACAATCCAATAACCAATTCAAAGAAAGTCTCATAAAACAGTTATTCAAACCATTTCGCAAAACATCTCACCAGAATACACAGGGGAAGGTAATTCCCAAACTTTCACAACATCCAAAACCATAGTAAATCCAAACCATCGATATTCGCAAAACACAGAGGTAGAGAATGTTGAGCACAACATTTACCTAGATACGCTCACAGCCACAGATTCACTCAGCAAGATCAGTAGAAGCGTTCGCCAAGGAAATCGGAGTATAGAATACAAGTAGAACACAATCAAATACTACCCAGATACTAGCAAATTAATCATCTAACCTTACCAGTGGATTCCCCTTACCCTTCTACCATATCCGGCACCAGAGAAGCAGCCTAACAGCGACGGGGAAACAAGAACTAGAATTAAGAGAGGTTGGGAGCTTGAAGAAAGAGAGGAGCGTAGAGACGGCGTATTGAAGATGAAGAAGATCGTGATAACGATCGTGTTATTAAATAGGAACGATGTGAAAATAATTAAGGAATTAGTAATTAGCTAATAAATATACCTAGTTTGGAGGAAGGAGAATTATAAACAATACTGTAAAATAACTTGGAATGAATTTATAAATCAGATTTCAATTTAAAAGTAAATGAATAACGTTAAAATCATGGAAGGATCAAGATTCAAGATTTAGAGAGATAAATAGATATTATTTGGTTAAAGTAAAAATAGAAGAAGGGCTAACTGATCGCTAGAAAAGGATGAGAAGAATTATCTACATAAATAGATAAAAGAATAAATACATACTCGCTGAATAAATAAGTTAGGAAGAGGGAAAATATCTTAGGAAGGAATAAAAAATCTAGTTTGTATTCTTGGACATAATAAAGTTGTTTGAGACGAACGTAAATATATATATATATAGCTTCTCTGGGCCTTTATCAACTTACTAATAACATTCCCGACTATATGCTAATTTAGTCCTATGCCAAAATTCACGGGTATTTCATCAGTATCTGTTCATCACAGCGTGAGGAGTTGTATTGTTGGAAAGAATAAGGATGCCTTGTTACTCACAAGGGTGAGTAACGGCGTGTAACACCAAGGTAGATAGTTTATTTTCCGCTGCGAATTGTTATTTATTATGCTACGACATGCGATGTTATTACAGGTTTAGGATTAGGGGTGTTACATTCGGCTAAACTTTTGTGGTATTTACCTATCATACCTAGGTTCAAAAGGTTGTTTACCAATCCGAAAGATGCAAAGAACTTACAGTGGCACGCAAAGGGCAGAAAAAGTGATGAGAAAGTAAGACATCCAGCTGATGGGTCTCAGTGGAGAAACATCAACAGACGGTACAAAGAACATTTCGGACATGAAGATAGGAATCTGAGGCTTGGGTTATGTACTGATGGAATGAACCCGTACGACACGTTGAGTAGTCAACACAATACATGGCCTATTCTACTAGTGATCAACAAATTGCCCTCATGGTTGTGTATTAAATGAAAGTACATCATGTTATTGCTTCTGATATCTGGTCCCAAGTAGCCAGGTAATAACATCGATGTGTATCTTGCCCCTCTGATTGATGATCTAAAGCAATTGTGGAATGAGAGGGCAGTGGTATATGATGCTTATGCAAGAGAAAATTTCATGCTCAAGGCTTTGTTATTCTGCACTATCAACGACTTCCCTACATATGGGAACTTGTCCAGTTACACGGTGAATGGAACATTTGCATGTCCCGTATGCGAGAAAGACACTTGTTTGGACCGTTTAAAACATTGTGGGAAGAATGTTTATATGTGTCACCGACGTCATCTGCCCGAAGATCACCCTTATCATGTAACGAAGAGAAAGCTGTTCAATGGTCAAGCCAAAACTCGTGTCGCCCGTTTACCTCTGAGCTCTGAGGAAGTGTATGAAAAGGTTAAGGACATTGCAAATGTATTTGGAAACACTTTTAAAACCGGCAAATAACATTTGGAAAAAGTGTTCTATCTTTTGCGATCTACCTTATTGGTGTCATCTTCCTGTGAGACACTACTTAGACATCATACACATTGTGAAGAACGTTGGTGAGGCAGTGAGTGGGACTTTGCTCGACATACACGGCAATACAAAAGATGGATTGAAAGTCAGAAAAGACATGCAAACCATGGGTATACGAAAGGAGTTTCACGCACAAGAGAATGGGAAATGAATATACCTACCTCCTGCATGCTACACGCTCTCAAAGGCTGAAAAGATTAGTTTCTGTAAATGTCTATACTCGGTAAAAGTACCATCTAGGTACTCTTCAAACTGGAAGAGCCTTGTATTGATGAAGGATTTGAAACTGTTAGGCATGAAATCGGACGATTATCATGTACTAATGTTACATCTTCTTCCAGTTGCAATCCAAGGGATATTGCCATTTGATGTTAGAAATGCTTTAACTCGGTTATGTTTCTTCTTCAACGTTGTTTGCTCCAAGGCAATTGACATTACCTCTCTAGATGATCTACACCGTGAAATTGTTGTCACATTATGTCAACTTCATATGTATTTTCCACCATCTTTCTTTGACATAATGGTGCATGCATCTAATTGTGTACATCGTTCGAGAGATACAATTTTGTGGTCGGGTATACTTACGGTACATGTACCCTTTTGAACGGTACATGGGTATTCTGAAAAGTAGAATGAAGAATAGGTATCGACCAGAAGGGAGAATTATTGAAGCAACAGTGGCTAACAAAGTCACAGAATTTATGACCAATTATTTGAGTGAGGCGGAGTTAATTGGTATCCCAAAACCACGACACTACGACAGGTTTAAGGGTAAAGGTGTCATTGACAGAAAGATTATGCAAGTTCCACGTCATATTATTCATCAAGCACATTTGTTTGTCTTACAACACCTTGAGGTTGTTGAACCTTATTTTGAAACCCATATGGTTGAGTTAAGACATCAAAATCCTACGAATACCACATTTGGCTGACAAAGGAACAAAACTGAGTTTTTATCCAATGGTTCAAAGATCATGTGTTTACATTAGCATCATCGGATCTTGAATCTGTAAGTGAAGAGATCAGATGTTTGGCAATCGGACCTGAAACTATTATTACATCATTTGAGGGGTATGATATTAGTGGATATAGGTACTACACTGCGCGCCAAGATGCCAAATCTATAAACCAGGGTAGTGGGGTAAAAATTGCAGCTGCAGCCACTGAGTACCATAGCGGTAACCGATATCAACCAATTAGGAACTCTAGTTGGTATTATGGTGTCTCGAGGACATTTGGGAACTAGACTACCACATTAATTCCTTTCTGTTGTTCCGATGCAAATGGGTGGACAACCGATGTGGATACCAAAATGATGGAGGGCTTACCTTGGTTGATCATTCATGTGTCGGTTATAAGGATGACTAATTTGTTTTGGGAAAGGATTGTGAACAAGTGTGGTACGTTGAGGATCCAAAAGACTGCAGATGGTCTGTTGTTCTTTCGGGAAGAAGGCCGGTTGTAATCGAAAATGAAAATGAGGATGACGATGACAATGAGACGGTAGAGGAACACACTTGTTTCCTACTGGATTACCGGATTCAATTGATGTTACCAAAAAATGATTTGCTTTACGCATGATCAGACCATGATCAGGGTATTTGGGTTGAAAATATGAAATGATTTATGTTTTTGTGTGAGGTAATGTTGTTAGTAAAATGTAGACTGTAATTTCATCTTAAGTGTTATTGTTGTTATATATATTTCATAGTATTTATGTTAATTTATATAATGAAATTTATCTGATGAGAATGCTTTATATTTTTCACAGTGGATGATCACCCTATGGATGACCCTGTTGGACAGTTTCTCATGACTAGAGAGGCTGAGTCACAGCAGGAGAGACCAAGTAAGCGGGTCACAAGAGGCGGGAAGAAGAAGAAGAGCGATCAATTAGTTGTACGTGAGACTGAGGCTGGCCCTTCACAGCAAACAGAAGAGCCGCCAGTTGTCCCACTAGAGGCCAAGAAGCCAAAGAAGAGAGCTCCCACGCGTGCGCTGAAGGCTAACAAGGACCCTCCTACAAAACCGGTCCAATTCAATGAGTACAACCAACCTCACGACAATTGGAAGAATGACTTCACCACTTACAGTAGCCATTTGGTGAAGACATACTATAACATAAACCACAACTGGAAACAAGTACCTCAAGCGTTGAAGGATACTATGTTTGAGCGTCTTCAGGTGCCACAAAAAGGGATTCGACGCGAAAGGTACGGGAGAAGGAATTAGTTCCAGTCCCGAATCCCAATGTTTTCCATTTATTATGGATCAGTCACAGATAGCGACAGAAGGAGGTGATGGGACTAATCCCGAGGCAGTAGAACAACTAACGAGAATAGAAAATGACACACCAAAAAATCAAATATGTCCCAAGAATCTATGCTCCTCAGGAAACAAAGAAGAAGTTCACTTGTTCGTTGAGCTAGTCCATAATACCCCACCACCTACGTGAAAGGAAAAGAGTATTCCTGCGAGGAATGAGAGAGAAAAGATCATTAATATTGAAGAAAAGGCAAATGAATGTGTTAAGCTTATGAGATTATTGGGATGTCATGTCCCGAACCCAGAGCAAACTAAAGCAAATATCTGTAACCAATTATAGCCTCTCTCCGGTAACCATTAGGCGTGATTGACATTCATTGCAACCCGGAGCATTTGGGCCAATTGGGGCGAGCAGGGGAGGGGGATTTAACCTAGGCAAGACAGGAGGTATAGTGGTCTTGTGGATGAAGTAGATGTTGAGTTCTGACAGACATGGACAAAGCTAGTCTCAATGGCACGGTATATGTGACGTATGACTAAGCTTGAACAGGTAATCATTTCCGTCAAAATTGTGATGGTCCCATAAGGAACCAGAGGGAGCAAGGTTTAGACATGGGGTGGTGGAAGACTAGGTGTGACATATCTAGGAGATTTAAGTTTGAGTTACGTAATTGTTTTGGCTTGTAGGTGTCTTGTATTAGACGTGTTGTCTTATTTCCTCTTTGGGAGCGGGTGTGTTTCTAGGATCTTCAGATGTGGTGCTGTTATGTCGCATTGTGGTTGGATTTCAAGTTAGTTAGGTGTGTAATCGGCTGCGGCGGGTACTCTTTTTCCCCTCTAAGCTTTTTCCCACTGGGTTTTGCTTAGAGGGGTTTTAACGAGGCCCACATAAGCCCATCCACCTGGTTATCCAGGCTTTAATTATTTCAAATGGCTATATGCCCAAATTATCAAAAAAATATGAACATCTATATATCAGTTTGCATGCATGTGGAACATGGTTTAATCCTACTCCTACTATACATTCACCCTATAGATTAACAAAAAACCAAAAAGTTACTTCATTTACCTAAAAGAACTTACGATGTTTGTCTGACAGTACATGCTGATTAATAGTGTTTGTGCGCGTCGACTTAAACATGAGTGATGATCTACGTAGTGGAAAGCTTCATCAAAACAAAAGAATAGAAGCAAGAAAAACGAGGTTGAAGAGAGGACGAAGCTTACCAAATCAGCTGGAATAGAGAGAGTTTCGGCAATTGTGTACTTGCGGAAGAAAAGTTACAACTTGACAAGAGAAGAAAAATAAAGAGCATGCACGGGAAGTTGTGTAAGACGTCCAATCGGCAGGGGTAGTATGGATAATTAGTACCTGCAATGTATCGAAAAACTTAAAAGTTTGGAAAAAACACACCCAAAATTAATACCCAAACAACGTAAAACGACGTTCTTTTAATTGTGTGGGACTTTTAATTACTATTCTGTAAGAAAACCATAATTATAAGATCCCGCCTCTTGACTAAACGACGTCGTCAATGTGCATAGGTGCGCACAGAGATATAGACCTGTAGAACGACGTCGTCAAGTGAGCAAGCGCGCGCACAGGTCAACGAACTTTAGATTACGGTTTTGTACATGAACCGTAATCTAAAGCCTCGCACCAACCTTTTAGATTACGGGTTTACGTATAGCCGTAATCTAAAGTCCATTAATCTTAATTGTTTTGCACCTCCGCCCCACTATAAATTACAATTTAAATAAGAAACCGTGATTAATTACAACCGGCCCACTAATATAGTTACGGTGTGTTATATAACCATTATTTAACGAGCATAATTTATGGTCTTTTTTCCACTGGTGGGTCTTCTTTTAAATTACAGTTTTTTCTAAAACCGTAATTTATAGCCTCCGACCCTATTTTAAATTATAGTTTTTTCTTTAACCCTAATTAATTAGGCGGAGTTTATTCTCTCTTTTCCACTAGTGTATGTTTCCTTCTTCTTTAGATGCTTCTTAACCATATAATTATAGATTATAATCGCCATTAAAAGACATTACTAATTAGATGTATGTCATTACGTGAAAGATGTATCAACGATTGCCCATCAGTGACTTGGACACTTCTAGTATTAACCAATATTATCTAGTCTTTACTACATATGTGTTACCACTTGGTCGAGATTACAACATATAAGTTTATAAATCACTCCTTATGTAACAAGTGAACGTATCATATCTCTATTAACTTAGAAAGGGTTAACACTATACTATATTTAATGTCTTTTGTCCGTATTAAAGATTGAGTAATCATGGTGGCGAGACATATTAAAGCCACAGCATAAATCAGAAAGAACGGATAGCGGGATGATGGATGCACAAAACAATTATGTTTGGTAGTGCCACGCAGCAAAATAACAGTGATATTTATATGCTCGTTTACATGGATAAGGTCTGTCATTTGCGTGTGCCTTCGCAGTTGCTCGCACTTGTAGCTAATAGTAGTATATAATAATCCATATTGCAGATTACATTTATTAATAATCACCACTGCACTTTTCCTAAAATTAATAAATGTACTTATCTTGCCTATAGAACAATTATTATCAGTGCATAATGCATATGTCAAACAATCTTCAATCATTCATGCAGAAAGTAAGTGGCGTAGTCTTGATAAAATATATGAATCCTCAAACTTTTTAATCAGTATATAGTTTGATAGAGCATCCTTTAGATATTTGTTCATGATGGAATTCACCTGAACTTTTTATGTTTGAATAATAATAGTTAAGCATAACAAAATTTAAAAGTGCATGCAATATCGCTCTCACGAATCACAAGCGATATGATCGATTCAGGATAGTATGCTTATGCAAGCATATTAAAATAATTGCATCCTATCATGATCTTTAATTATTTTGATAAAAGACAAGGTTCTTTTCCAACAAAAATAGAAAAGTTTCTTTGGGTAAAAGATATGGAACTTTTGCTTATGATAAAGTATTAAAAGAAAAGGACAACAAAATACCACTTGGACGGAAAAGAGCAATTTTATATAAAACTTTATCAGCACTAAATCCGGAGCCATAATTTTCCTTATTTCTGTTATTCTAACAGGCAAAAGAAAATTTCATGAGCAGAACAATGGAAAAAAGAAAAAGCTACGTTATCATACTATCTTATTCAACTTTTTTTTGTATATCCACATCCACTTTTATCGTTACATGGCGTTTTAAAGGAAATAAACATGATTGAACAAACAAAATAGAGAATCATCGTACAGTTTGTATATTATTCGCCTCTTTTATTTATCCATATCCGTTTTTATCGTGGAAATTTAAAGTAAATAAAGATAGCAATAAGAGAAGATAATCATTTTACGACTCAATCGCATTTAGAAAGACGAATCGGTTTAGGAGAGGGGGTAGGGCCGGAAGTGGTGCAATACAAGACAGCTCTTCTTTTGGTCGTTCTAATCTTTGTCTTCTAGATTGTAACTTTAATTTTGAATTAGCCATCTGTAGATTCAGTTTTTTTTTTTGGATTGATAATTTCCCCTTCAACATCAACCGCACTTGTATAATGATAATGGATGCGAATGGTGGGTACTTCCCACTTTTTCTCTTCTTCTTTCAATAATAAGCAATTGACTTTAGAAAAAAAAAAGATATCTTTTTGTAATGAATGGCTTAAGCTCATCTTATGTATTAATTATCAAAATATGTATCTATATGTACAAAAACTCTCATGCGAGAGCTAGTCTGATTTGTTGGTAGCTGCTCGACTAACTTCTTTGGTAATGTAAAGTAATCAGAAATGAGACACGGATAGTTACTGTAAACATGCAACATTATTGTTATGTCTAAATGAACACGCGCTCTCCCTTTGAGCGGGAGCTTTTCCCATATCCATAGGCTACCGGTTATCACCATTTCTTACTTCCCCTTCCCTTCCACGGCAACTTCAGATTTCCTTAGACATTTTTTAACTCAAGCGCCATTATTGTTATCGTTGTTCACCGACCTTGTGCCTATTGGAAATGGAGGTTTTTCTCATCATTTGTGGTGAATAGGAAATGGGTAATTTCTGTCGCACTTGGACACACAACATCCCCTTCCCGCACCTTCACATCTGGTTTTTTTTGCCCGTTCTTTTACCCCTGTCAACTGTTTTCCTCTCCATGCATGTAATGATTCACTTCGGAATACTTCACCATCGCCCAGCCACAGGGGCGGACGGAGAGGGGGCTAGCCCCCTCGAAAATTTTGAAAATTTGTCAAATTACTCTTATAAATTTTTAAAAAATATAACATGATATAAATTTTAAAGAAAATTAGTGTCAAAATTTTTTTAGCCCCCCTAAACAAATTTTGGATGTCAAAAAATTTTTAGTTCCCCCTAAACAAGATTTCTGGATCCGCCACTGCCCAGCCATTTTTCTCTGCTTGAATCCTATCATGGTCAAGGAAAATCAACCTTCTTTGTCAGCCACGTCCTTACATATTCTCATCCGCCCTTCTTATATCCACACCAGTCCGCCTTGCCCCATGTCTCTCTCTTTTTTTGATAATTTGCTGGTGAAAACCAGTTACATAAAAGGCAGTACGACGGCTAAAAGCCCTTCCCGTCGAGTGCAAAATGTAAAGAAAAGAAATAAGAAGTAAACTTAGTTATCAAGAGACTTCGTGGTGACAGAACTGCATGCGGAAGCATCATCATGTGATGTTTGCAACACTCTAAAAACTGACTCCCTCTTAAATGTCAGCAACTACCACTCTACTCTCCTACTACTTCTACTACTACTATAACTCACTAGCCACCATCGAGAATGAACCATTGAAAACTGTTATGTTGCGCTGATTCCAAAGAGCCCAAATGGCGTGAAGCAAAGAAGATGACCACAGTAAGCGTTTTCCGTTCGAGCTTTTCATGCCTTGCCATGCTTTAACTCCCCACCAATCGAGAAGAATGCACCACAGTTATCAGAACATTCAAAATCAATTGCTATCCAAACGATTGCCATGGTGGGAACTCAAGATATTGATGTCACTTGAGATCCATAACAAATACGTCCCCATGGCCCTTGTCTATCTTAAGGGTTGAGCTCCGTGCGTCTCCAGAATTCTCACCATGCTTGAGCCTGACTCTTGATCTTCCTTTCTGAATAGGGCCCATTTCTCTCTTTTGAATACCCCTCTGAGATTTTGAAGGCATATGAGATTTTCCATATCGCTGACCACTGCAAAACCTTTCATACCTGATTACCCTTAACTCTTCATCATAACCGCACGGAAAATGGCCCCTACGCATGGGTAATGGTTCCTTTGAGAACTTACATTAATGCATGTTTGCCCGTTTTTTCTCCTCCATTGACATTTCCTCCGGCTCTCTGGTACATTTCAAAATCACTGGAACAGCTTCGGCATCTTTAGATTCTCCAAAATAGGCCCCAATTTGTTTCTTGTTGAGTTCGACTCCGTGGAACTTCTGAATGTTGCCTTGGTTAAGGGCCCTTGGTGCATCAATAACTATCTCCTGGCCCTCAAGGCGGTTGAACCAGATCTTCACTTCGATAGACACATTTTTCAATGGGTTTGTTATACCCAAAATTTTGACCCTCGGGGACAGTCTTGTTAAGCATGGGCACAACAAGGGGCAAAACGATCAAAAGGCATAGAATCACGAGTTGTTGAGGACATTTTTGATATTTTCTATGTTTGTATTATTAGCCCCGCCTTTGAACGGTCATAACTGCTAGATCATCATAAAATGAATTTTTCATAATTTTTGGAACTTTTATTCTAAAAAGTTAACTTTTTACATATTATAAGCTAATTTTTATAATAATCAAAGCCCCAAAGTTCCAAAAATTAAAGGAAACTGCTTCCATGCATTAAAATAAAAGTTGCAATCTAGTCATTAGGCCCATTCGTGACCCAAAGCCCAGCAAATTTCATTTGAAACCCGTAGCCCAAAAATTAAAGGAAAATTGAAGTCATCTTGTAATTATCTCTCTCCTCTCAAATGGCCCAAAATAATTCATAATGTCATGAAATTTTGACATATGATAAGGGATGACATATGGAGCATAATGGCATAGGAGTTTTGAATTTTTTGTTATCCAATATTTATCTTTTAATTCCTGAACAAATGTGATGAAAAACTGATTTTAAAAAAAGTCCTTAATTAAAATAAAATAATTTTGCATTGGAAAATTCATAAATATCTTCCTTTACATGCTGGTAAATTTTCTTAACCATATTCTACCCGGAAGTTAACCGACCAGTTTCGTTAAACTTAGATCTTTTACTGAATTATTTGCTTATCTTACCCATTGCCTATATAAGGAACCTTCCTGACTGACTCAAAACACAATCGGAAACCCTAAGAAGTCAGAAAACATCATCACAAACTTTCCTCGCATGTTTTTCAACTCACGAGCATCAAAAGCCTACTGAAACTTCTCTGTAATGCCAGAAAACACAGTCTTTGCACTCCCACCAAAGATCCAACCATCAAAACTCCATAAAATCACCACCAAGACGTGAAGAACTCCATCGAGATCATATAGCCAGAAGCCTTGGTCGAAATTCCATCAGACCAGCTTTCAACAGATCAATTGAAAAATCCTGTCGTGAAGAAACTACTGTCCACGAAGATCAAAACATGTGAGAAAAATTACATCGCCCACCCATGATGTTTGGCGAAATTACACAGCCCACCCACAAGGTTTCAAAAATTACTTTGCCCACCCATGTGGTTTCCACAATTTTACATCCAGCAACTTTTCTAATATTTGATCAACTTAAAAGATGGTTAAATGATATCCAAATTTGATGAAACTTTACATGGACGATGCTAAGGTGTTATATTTTTGTTCAATGCCAAATACAAAGTTTTTTAAGGTCATATATGACCTGTGGGACCCAATGAAACATGAGACACGTTCATCGGGTCCCACGGATCATATATGAGCTTAAAAACATTGGATTTCACATTTTACCAAAATATAACACTTTAATATCGTCCATGTAAAGTTTCATCAAATTCGGATATCATTTAACCATCTTTTAAGTTGATCAAATATTAGAAAAGTTGTTGGATGTAAAATTATGGAAACCACATGGGTGGGCAAAGTAATTTTTGAAACCTCGTGGGTGGGCTGTGTAATTTCGCCAAACATCATGGGTGGGCGATGTAATTTTCCCATGATTTTTTAACTCCCCTAACTTCAACTTGCTCTTAGTATAAATTTTTAGTTGAATCGAAGTTTCTTGGCGTTTTAATTGGGGTTTAACTAAGTTTTTGCCCCATAACCTTTTGATTAAGTTTTATATTTAATTCGACTTCAAATTGAAATGTTTGGATCACTAACTTGTTTAGAATCTCACAAGGTACACACCCATAAAATTTAAGTCAAAATCACCACCCAGAAACGCCCAAACGCCGTCATCCGGTGGCGATCCACACCCACGGACGCTACGACCAGGGTCCCGGACGCCTTGTCTGAAGCCACAGACGCCCCCGGACGATGAGGAGATTTTACTTTTTAATTTTTTTAGGGTTTTTTTAGCATATATCCGGGCCCACTGCCCACAAACACCCTGTCTGTAACCCTGGAGGCTTTTTAAATTTTTATCTTTTGAAATTTTGAATATTCTGTTTAATTTGGTATATTAGGGTTCGTGGTCACATACATTAGGTCCGTGGTCACAGACATTAGGTTCGTGGTCACGGACATTCATAAATTTGACCTAATTCGGCCCTCGAAATCCTAGCTTAGGTAATCTCAATTTCAACTTTAATTTCAGTAAAAAAAAATTAAAATGCAAAACACAGAAGCTAGCACACTTTAGAATAATCAACTTTATAATAAGGCGTTAATGACATAAGTAGAGGAAAAATAACTTAGAAGGTTAGTGAAAGTAATTAACCCATAAAAGTTAAATACCAAGCCCTTGAATCCGAACTCTTACCTTTCCTAGTTTACCGTAGGCTAAAATTAAGTGGCAACTTTTAATAGGTTCCAGTAGGCTAACCCTAGTTTTAATGATTATTGTTTTATAACATAGCTATTAAGCTTAGGTTATAAGTGACCTAGAACATGAATAGATCCTAATCAACCCAATCAATATAGGATAAGGTTCAGAAAACCCGGGCTTACAGACTGGTGACTCTGCGTAGGATTTAACTCTTAATTTTAACTCGCTTAATATTAAGATAAGAGAGCTTAACTCGGAAATGTCATTTATGGCTTTTATTATATTGTTTGATATGCTTTTGTGTGCACTTTTATATTTACGCAGTTATGCATTATATAAGATCGTCGAGGGTCTACGCTAACCGATTCTACCTGGACCCACACTAGGCGGTCCATGTTAGAGACTCGCACCTTCAGGTGATGTGAATAAGTGGGGGAAAAGGGGAGGACGTCATGTGAACCACGTTCCATAAATACCTGGGCTTTGGCTCCTGGCACTTGTCTGGATGTACTCTTACCAAGCCTAACGTTTGGTCAGTCAAAGACCCAACCATAGACGCACACCTCGTGGTTGTGTGAAAAAATGGGGAAGCCCAAAGAGGATAGCATGCAAACCCTATCCCTTTGCGGCGAACTAGGCCCGAGACCTAAGCATCTCTTCAGATCGATCCATACCTGTTTGTCAATAGCGGCGTACTGAGAACATGATTGAACTTGTGTGAAAGCCTTGTGTGTAATCAATCAACAACCAACCCTAGAACATTGATAGAAGTTATTGTAATACCCTTGAGGTTTACCTCCCACATCGATTCAAGGGGGGAACGAAGCACTCCTTATATGGGTGGGGATACCTCTCCTTGTTGTGAGGCCTTTTGGGGCTAGGAAACCGCAGGAACAAAACAGTGAGCTGCGGCAAAGGGGACAATATCACAACAGTGGGTACTTGGGATGTTACAGATGGTATTATAGCCAGACCCAAGTCGTTGTGCCGGTGTGGCCCGCGAGGGCGCTGGGCTCCCAAGGGGGTGAAATGTAATACCCTTGAGGTTTACCTCCCACATCGATTGGAGGGGAGAACGAACTACTCCTTATATGGGTGGGGATACCTCGTCTTGTTGTGAGGCCTCTGGAGAGGTGTATATGTCGACCCTCCGGAACAAAACCCCACTGGGACAATATCCACCATGGACAGGGCCTTCCGCTTCCGCTGGGCCACTTTGGTGTGAGCCCTTTTGGGGATAGGAAACCCTAGGAACAAAACCGTGAGCTGCGGTAAAGCGGACAATATCATAACAGTGGGTACTTGGGATGTTACAGATGGTATCAGAGCAAGTCCCAGGTCGTTGTGCCGGTGTGACCCACGAGGGCGCTGGGCTCCCAAGGGGGGTGGAGTGTAATACCCTTGAGGTTTACCTCCCACATCGATTGGAGGGGATAACTGATAAGTGTGAAACATATAGGCTTTTTAGGGTCTAATTACCTAATAATCTGTAACAGTTTAGGCAATGTTTCCCACTTATTATGTATTTTTCCTAAGATTGATGTTTTGATATGAATTGACGTATTTTATGTGTTAAATATAGGAAAACCCCATGAAAATGAAGATTTTACGTCATAAGGATTACAATGCAACAAACGGGGAACAAATGAGGAAAAAGAGGCAAAACTTGGCCATGTCCGGCCAAACTTACCCGGATGCAAATCCGGACGGCCGTTAAAGAACACGTCCGGATCCGGACGCAAAGCCGGACGTGACCCGAGATTCAGATCCAAAAGTTCTGTCTCACGTCCAGACAATGTTCACAGAATCGCGATTCGATCCCACGATCCTACGATTTTACGATCCAAATTCATAGTTACGATCCGGATCGCAGGTAGGATCGGAGCCATGTAGGATCGCCAAAGGATCACGATTCCATTGCACGATCCTACGATCCTACTCTCTAAATCCATAGTACGATCCTACGATCCCATTGATCCTAACTTTGTTTACAGTTTATCTTTTTCATATCAATGTGAATTATATCTTAATACATTATAAAGAAACAAAAAGTTCTCAAAATATTGTAGATAGTTTCATAATCCATAAAATATTATGACTTTCAACATTGCAACTAGATATTATTAAAACGACTTGTATATGTAGATTTATTTGAGGTCACTGAGCGGATAAGGATTAAGATTGGAATATCACTTCTTGTTACTCTCCATCATGAAAGATTATAATGTGTACCTAGGTGTTAAAAAAATGTATAACATTTAAATTGTTATTTAATATTGTAATGAATGAAAAATTCAAAGTTATAAAGCTCTAAAGTAGAAAATGAAAAAAACTTAAAAGAACCAATACAAATTTATAAAATATTATTGATTACTTTTATCATTTTTTCTGCTTGGTTTAAATTGAAACAATAAGCTGTTGGAACTAGTTTTGGCTTTGTGTTTCATTGCTTACTTACTCTTTTGAATGAGGATGAATTGGAAAACCCATGATTTTGTTAATAAATAACCATAATGTTTGTTGGGAGGGTGATGAAAGAAATAAAAACGCACATAAAAATTATGCAGTATGTGGATTTGATTTATGTTTAACCTATCTTATTAAATTTTATCTTTTTTATGGACAATATTATGAGAATTCATATGGTTTGCTTATCTATAATTCAATTTTGTAAGCTAACTATCATTGTTGTGGTCTTAAGTTTTATTTTTTAATTCAATAATGTTATATATTCTTACTCAAATTAAACTTTATACTTTAAATAGAAGTTGTTTATAACATATGTATAATTTTAAACAATATTTACTTACTTTTTGTAGGATCGATCGATCCCACGATTCGATCCCACGATCCGATCCTAGGGGTCACTTACGATCCTACGCTAGGATCGCGATCCTAAAACATTGCGTCCAGATCTGGACACAAAACCGGACGTGACCCAAGATTTAGATCCAAAAGTTTTGCCTCACGTCCGGATCCGAACACAGATCCGGACGTCACACAGAGACGAAAAATAAAAATGCATCACGCTGATAATTAGGCTTCCGGCGCAATTATCAGCCGAAAGCAGAAGTTTAGCCCATGCTCAATCAGTTTAGCCGATGCCCATGCTCAATCAGTCTTACCCAACTCACCACTAACCAATGTTTTTACTTTCAAAGCCTATTTAAACTCTCATTCAGCTCCTAATTCAATCGCACCAGACGCTCTCGTCTACTCATACATACTCTCCCTCTCTACTTCTGCTTCCGTTCATAATAAATCCCATCTCCAGTCACTAATCTTTCTCTATAACCTTTCTCCCTCAGTTACAGACACAACCCGTACTCACGCGCCTCATATAGCCACGTCCGGATTTGCGTCCGGATCCGGACTGACCCTCAGCAGCGCGTCCGGATCGACGTCCGACCTAACCCATCCGGACGTCTCACAAACATTTCCAGAAATTCCATTTTCACTTCATTTCCATCAAGTTCACTTCATTGCCTCCAATTCCAACCTGCAAACCAGTATAGCGCAAAACGAAGGGCGGAGCAAGCAAGAGGATCTTCGTAACAGATGATTTCTCCTAACTCTCTCTTATTTATGCTTTCAATTGCTATGTCTAGCTAAGAGGATTTACTCTGGGGGAAGGGATGTTGTAATTAGTTAAACTCTGCATTATTTTACTCCTTAAATTGAGACTAGTTGGATTGCTCAGGTTAATGCTTTTAAGTGCTTTTAATAAACGTCATGAATTTATTATAAGCCTTCGAATCATGTTATGATCAAACAAGGTGATTAGCATTGACGGTCCTATTAACCTGTTACCTATGATAATTGCAATCGGATAGATTACATTAGCAGTTAGGTACTTTAGTCCGGCCCAAACCAGACTAGTAATTTTGCGATAAGACCATCTAGATATACCCGTTAAATCTAGATTAGAGCTACGCGTCCTGTCTAGATGAGCTATCTGGAATTAGGACTTAATACAAAAGATATTTGAGAATTACAAGCCGATCCAAGTCTCCGTTTAAGTAGTAGTATATGCAGAACCTAGTTAGTGAAACAACTCCCTGAACCTAGAGTCCGTTCATACTTCCTATATGTCGCTTTAATTTATCTACTATTTATTTTCTTGTCTATTATTGATTCCAAAACCAAAACAACCCCTCTTTCGTTACCCATTGCCTAAGGCTAGACTTATTTTCTTCAAGTCCCGCGGATTGATACCTGGTTGCTTCTTAATTGCTATACTACTGTGATCGGGATTTTTGTAACCCGACGGTCTGTTATTTGTTATTTTCTAGGATTATTTCTTCGCTTTTAATATATCAATTCAACCGTTTGCAAAATGGCGCCGTTGCCGGGGACTTGACTTTGTCTAGTCCCTAGCCTTGGTTAATTCGTTACTCTATTACAATACCCTATTTACTATTTTTTTTGTTTAATTTTACTTTGTCTATTATTTATATTTAAGGTTTAATTTTTTTTGTGTCATTTTATACAATTGTTTCTCATTACTGTCATTAATTTCAGTTTATAATTTTTCTGTCATTTAATTTTCCAGTACTATAAGTTCATTTGTCTTAGTCATTTCGTCAATTTTATTTTTAGTATTCCCTTGTTTACTTTAGTTCTAAATTCAACACATTTTGTCACTTTCTCTTTTGCTGTTACAAGTACCTAGTGGATGCGCAGAACGCGTTCATCTGGTCCACCGGGTACAGACTTTGACCCCGAAATCGAGAGAGTTTTCCTCCAAGCTCTGAGAGCAAGAAGGCAGCTCGATTTCAACATGGATGCAAACTATAACCAGCTTGGAGGAGGTCCAGTCGCCCAATACACGATGGGGAGAATAAACAGACCACCAGCCACACCGAAAGAGGCCCAGTGGTTCTACCAGATCTAACTGCAGAACTAGTGGCAGATTGGCAAAAGGTAAAACCCTCCCATCAATCCAATGTTGTTCGTAATCACCCAGTAGGAACCTTTTTAGGCGCCGACCCAGCTGATGCACTAGACCATGTACATCGATTCCTAGTGCACTTGGACTCACTTGGCTTATCACAAGGCCTGGAGGAATATGCCAGACTGAGTCTGTTCCAGCACAGCCTATCAGGAGAAGCTTCAAAGTGGTTCCATAGACTACCACCAGGCATCATTACCACCTGGGAGCAGATGATGGATAAATTCTATGAGAAATACATCCCCATCTCCAGGACACGACAGATGATCGCCGATCTGACGACATTCAGACAGCTGGGTAGTGAGACAATATGCGAGGCGTGGGACCGATTCAAAGAACTACTCCGCCAGTGCCCTCACCACGGTCAGAATATCACCTCGCTGGCTCAAGGATTCTTCCAAGGGCTAAAAGATGAAAACAGAGGCGAGGTGAGAGCTGCCTTAGGAGGGAACCTACTAGCGAAAAGCGGGGAAGATTTCATGGCAGCAATGGAGTCCTACTATGAGGAGCTTCGACAATGGAGCAACAATGGGGGAAGAGTGTTTTCAATAGGTCACAGTTCCACCCAAGCTCCGGACCCGATGATGGAACAGATAGCCGCCGAGCAAGCGCAGCTGAAAACCACGATGGGGAGTATGGCAAAAATGCTCTAACAGCTCACCATGGGGCCAACCCCAGGCAATCTGCCAAGAGATGTCTACAAGTTCCAACGAAGTCTGTTGCTCTCAGTGTGGGGACGCACATGAATATGAGGACTACCCAATGGTAGCCGAGATGAAAAACAGAGGAGGCCAATGTCATCGAACAATTCAACAACAGACAACCCTGGGTGCAGAATCAGCACCAAAACCTCAGGTATGGAAATCCGAACACACGCTGAACTCACATCAGATGCAGCCTCAGAGGACGAACCAGGGAGGACCACCCGGCTTTGCTAGGCCCAGTATAGTCAGTTCAGGCCACAACAGTCTCAAGCTCAGCAACCATCATTGAGCTCAAACAATGCCAATATAAGGAGATGGTGGATAAGTTGATGGCTTCGTAGGAGCAGCAAACTGTAATCAATCAGAGTCTGGCAGCTGGTCAGCAAAAATTAGAGAATGCCATGGGAGATGCAGGGAATGATGAGTCAGTTGACTCAGTTCCTCTTACAGCAGAGACCTTCTAGATCACTGCCTTCCCAACCAGATCCCAATCCCAAGGAGCAGTTGAAGGCAGTGTCGGTCTCAGAAGCAGTAGTGATTGAGGACTTGCGAGGATTCTGGAGAAGTAGCAGCAGTTACCCTAAGGAGTGGAAGGAGCTTAATCAATGACAAAGTGGCGGGGAGCCATACTGATGAGGAGACCGAGCCCCCTTCTAATACCGCCGGTGCACCATCAGGCATCCTGCCCCTCCTGAGGTAGTTCATGAGGAGGGCCAGGCTCCTATTCCATCTTCCTCTCATTCAACTGCTATTAAAAATATGGAAAAAACATTTGCAAAAGAACTTCCTTTTCCAAACCGTCTCAAAGAGCGAGAGCTTGATGAGTAATTTGGAAAATTTTTAGATGTCTTTCGTAAGCTGACTATCAATATTCCTCTTATTGATGCGATCACACAAATGCCTAATTATGCTAAATTTGTGAAGGATTTGATTTCAAATAAAGGAAGTATAAGGAGAAGGACACCATTCAGCTGACTGAGACCTGTTCAGCAGCGATCCTACAGAAGCTGCCTCCAAAGCGTGGTGATCCAGGTTAGCCCATTATTCCTTGCTCAATTGGAGATATGGATTATGGATACGGTCTCTACGATCTAGGAGCGAGCAAACCTGATGCCATACACTATGTTCAAAAGCTTCATGCGGGTGAGCTCGTTCCAATTCATTTCAATCTCCAATTAGCTGATAGATCGTCAATCACACCCAGAGGTATGGTAGAGAATGTGGTTGTTGGTGTGGGTAAGTTTTTCTTCCCAGCTGATTTTTAATCCTCGACATGGATGAGGATGTCGAGGTACCTCTAATTCTAGGTAGACCTTTTCTTCGTACTGCTAAGACTGTTATAGACGTTGATAAGGGAAAGATCACCTTAAAATTTCATGATGAAGAACTGAGTTTCGATATTAATAATGATGCGTAAGAACCCTTCTTCTCATGCTGCATTCTCTGTTGATTTACTTGAGGATTTTTCTGATCTAGAGGATGATTATATCCCTAGAAGTACTGATGTTCGTTTTTCTGTGGGTGAGCTTCTGACTTGTTAGAGCAGGTATGAGCATATCCATTGAGGATGACAAGGAAAGCTTTGAGATGGCCGCAGTCGTCCAGCAGCTCAATCAAGGAGGTCATATTTTCGCTCCTCCACTCCTCCAGTAGAAAAGCTGGGTCGACCCATCCAAGGCCTATCCCTTCAATAGAGAAACCTCCTACCCTTGAACTCAAATCTCTTCCTTCCCACCTTAATTATATTTTCCTGGCAGAGGGTAGCACCCTGCCTGTTATTATCTCTGCATCTTTGTCTGTTTCGCAGGAAACTAGACTTCTAGAGGTGCTCAAGAGGCATAAAGGTGCCATGGGGTGGTCAGTTGCTGATATCAAAGGGATCAATCCAGGTTTCTGCACTCACCGGATCTATATGGAGGATAATTATAAGGCAGTGAGACAGCCCCAGAGAAGATTAAATCCAAATCTGAAGGAGGAGGTCAAAGCTGAGGCTGAAGCTTCTTGATGCGGGCATTATCTACCCGATATCTGACAGCCAGTGGGTGTCTCCAGTCCAGGTTGTCCCAAAAAGGAGGGATCGTGGCAGTCCAAAATGAGAAGGGTGAGTTAGTCCCCAGAGACAGACCGGATGGAGAATGTGTATTGATTACCGTCGTCTCAACAACACTGCAAGGAATGACCACTTCCCGCTTCCATTCATTGACCAGATGCTTGAGCGGTTAGCCGGCCAGGAGTTCTACTGTTTCCTAGACGGCTACAGTGGAAATTTTCAGATCCCTATTGCTCTAGAGGATCAGGAGAAAACGACATTCACTTGTCCATATGGGACGTTCGCATACCGGAGGATGCCATTCGGGTTTGTAATGCCCTTACGACATTCCAGCGGTGTATGATGGCAATTTTCAATGACTTTATCGAGAAGAGTATCAAGTATTCATGGACACTTCTCTGTTTATGGACAAAGCTTTGATGTTTGCCTGGAGCAACTGGACCAGATCTTGGCCCGCTGTGAGGAAACAAACCTCATGCTGAATTGGGAAAAGTGCCATTTCATGGTACAAGAAGGTATTGTTCTAGGGCATAAGGTGTCGAGAGAAGGCATCCAGGTGGATAAGGCCAAGATAGAGGTGCTAGAAAAGCTACCTCCACCGACTTCAGTTAAGGATGTTAGATCTTTCCTAGGCCATGCCGGTTTCTACAGGAGATTCATACAGGATTTCTCAAAGATTGCAAAACCTCTCTCAGACCTGCTTCAGAAAGACATCAAATTTCAGTTTTCTGATGAATGTATGATGGCCTTTCAGGCCATTAAGAACAAGCTCTGCTCAGCGCCCATTGTTGTTCCCCGGATTGGTTAGCACCATTCGAAATTATGACAGATGCAAGCGATTATTCTGTTGGTGCTGCGCTCTGTCAAATGAAGGATAAAATACTAAGGGTGATCACTTATGCAAGAAAAACTCTGATCGATGCACAGATAAATTACACCACAACAGAGAAAGAATTGCTCGCTGTGCTATTTGCTCTGGATAAATTTAGACCATATATTTTAGGTAGCAAGGTAATCATTCACACAGATCATTCAACACTGAAATATCTCATCCAGAAGAATGATTCTAAACCTAGACTGCTACGATGGATTTTGCTTCTTCAAGAGTTTACTTGGAGGTTGTAGATAAAAAGGGGAAGCAAAATGGAGTTGCTGATCATCTGTCTAGACTCGACCTTCCTGATGATGGAGTCCCAATCAATGAGTTCTTCCCTAACGAGACAACATTTAAGACAGGAAAGGTGAATGAACCATGGTACGCGGACTTAGCAAACTATCTGGTTTCTGGTTTAATTCCACATAACCACAGTCATAACCAGAGGAAGAAGTTCCTTTCAGAGACTCACCATTATATATCAGAGGACCCTTATCTATTTCGGGTCTGTGCTGATGGTCTGATGAGGCGCTGTCTCCCGGATGCAGAGATTTCAAGTGTGTTAGAATTTTGACATTCAAAGGAGGTAGGTGGACATCACGGTCCTATAAGGACGGCTGCCAAAATATTAGAGTGTGGTTTTTATTGGCCTACTCTTCATAAGGATGTCCATCGCTTCTGCTCTCAATGCGACAAATGTCAAAGAATGGGTAATATATCAAGAAGGCATCAGATGCCTCAACAAGGAATTCTGGAGGTGGAGTTGTTCGATGTATGGGGGATAGACTTCATGGGCCCCTTCCCTTCATCCCATGGAAATCATATATCCTTGTTGTAGTAGATTATGTGTCTAAATGGGTCGAAGCAATTGCTATTCATGCTACTGATGCTAAGACAGTAGTCAAGTTCCTAAAGAAGCATATCTTCACCAGGTTTGGTGTGCCTAGAGCGATCATCAGCGATGGAGGCTCACATTTCTGCAACAAGGCCTTTGAATCTTTAATGACCAAGTACGGAGTGACCCATAAGGTAGCATTACCTTATCATCCACAAACCAATGGTCAAGCAGAAGTGAGCAATCGTGAGCTTAAATGGATTCTGCAGAAAACTGTTACTGCTTCGAGAAAGGATTGGTCAGTCAAGCTGGACGACGCCCTTTGGGCCTACCGTACTGCATTTAAGACCCCTATAGGGATGTCTCCATTCAAGCTTGTATATGGGAAAGCCTGTCATCTCCCAGTAGAGCTCGAACATAAAGCATATTGGGCATTGAAAGCCCTAAATTTCGACTTACATGCTGCAGGAGAGAAAAGGAAATTTCAGCTGTCTGAACTCGAAGAACTAGGGGAACAAGCTTATGACAGCCCCAGAATTTATAAGGAGCGCACCAAAAGAATCCATGATCAAATGATACAGAAGAGAGAATTTAAAGTGGGGGATCTGGTGTTGCTCTACAATTCCAGGCTACGTCTTTTCCTTGGAAAGTTGAAATCCCATTGGGCAGACCCATTTAAGTTGTGGGGATCACTTCCTATGGTACGAGCTAGAAAACAAGTCAGGAGAGGTATTCAAAGTGAATGGTGCTCGACTAAAGTACCTAGGCGTTACCTTTTCTCAGCCGCCTGCACCGGGTGTATCCTTATTGAAAGTTCTTATTCCGTTACTTCTGTTTCTGCTATCTTTACTCCAGCACCTCCTCCAAAATCATCAAAGAAGCCGCGCTCGCAATGGTATTTCAGACTGAAGAAAGCTATTGCTAGCTGATGTGGAGGCCTCCTTGATACTACCTGTGAAGTCTAGCCAGAGACTTTAACTCCGGGCAGCTTGGTGGGAGGCAACCCACCGGTTTGTATCTCTTTTCGCTTTCTTGGTTTAGTTGTTTATTTTACTCTTTTGTTTTTTTTGTGGTGTGTTAACAGATGTTATGCATATTGCAAGAGCCTTGGCTCTTATTTTCTACTAATGGTTTTGTCTGTTTCTACTTGAGTTCTTCTGGCCTTGCAGATTCGCAAACTCTCAATCAGCTAAATTTGTGCTTGCTGAACTCACGTGTGGGGGAATCATGAAGCATTACTCCTTAAAAGATCAGGGAGCAATTCTTACACCCTTACTCTTTGGCTTTCTGTATTTTGAGTGCTTAATTTGATCTTGCCTGGTTTACTACTTATCTGTGTTTAATTAGTTTGCCTTTATCAAGTCTATTATGATATTTTTGATGATTTACAGTTTTACTATGTTACATTATAAATTATTTTATATATATAAAAAGGGTTTCAACGTGTCTGGCTGAACTTAGCCGGACGCAAATCCGGTCACGAAAACCTAGCCACGTCTGGATCCGGATGGAAAACCGGACGTGACTAAAGTCGCGCCGTGCTTTCTTTCTTTTATTCTTCCTTTCTTTTCTTCTTTTTTTTCTTTCTCCTTCCCCGACGAACTCGAACCCGCTACTAAATCTTCTCCTTCCTCCATTATCGCCACTCACACAAACACAACCACAACAGCACCACTTCGATGCCGGCGACCACCAGGACCACCGCCGCGACGCTGCCACACTGCCCAGGCAAAACCTCACCTGAGTTTTTCCCCCATTTCAACCCTAATTGAAACAGGTTTTTCAATTTTGGCGATTTTAATTCGATTTACAGTCAAATTGCAGTAGATTAGGTAGTGTTTGGTAGTTTATGATGTTAATTTGATGTTGTGGTGCGAAAACATGAGACATTCTGTGAGATTTGGGAGTTTCTGATTGGATTTTTGTGGTGTCGATGCTGCTCTGTTTGCGGTGAATTTTTTTTAGGGTTCTGAGTGCGTCTGGATCTGTGTCCGACCCAGGACACCCGGACATAGATTCGGACATGTACAAATTTTCCAATTTTTCTGAAATTGTTGTCTAGGTTTATGTTCTACTGTCTGATGTTAGTGCTTGCTATGTTTAGATGTTTTAATGCCTTGGTGATCGTAGATTAACTATGTGCAAGAATTTGTTCAAATAGAACTTGCTGCTCGATCGGTTTCGGGTATTTGTGTGTCTTTTGCTTCTTCTTTACTGCTTCATGTTCTTTTGACTTCTTAACGCATTTGTTTATCGTATAGATGGCTAGAACTAGAGGAGGCGGTGCCACATGCAAGGGATCCTCTTCGAGAGACCCACGCCCAGATGATCAGTCAGAGCCAGCCTCTACCCCTCTCCGCTCTGATGGTTTCATCTCTGCTGCCGCCTGGGCCTGGTTCGAGCAAGGCAGGGCCTTTGTCATCGAGCGGCGCATCACCTCAGAGGCGTCGGATGCTACTGGGCTTGGTGATATTTTTGCTGGTTTCGGCATCGACAGCATCTTGCGCATGGGCGAGGCCGTCTTCTCCCCGTCTCTGGTACGGGAATTCTACGCAAATGCTGAGGCGAGCGACATGAGAAACATCATCACATCTTACGTGTGCCAGTTCCCAGACGAGGTAACCCTTGAGACCTTCAGTATTATTTTACACCACCTGGATAATGAGGCGGCACATCTAGATTTTACGGAGGATGAGCTTAGGCAGAGTAAGTCTAGATGGTTACAAGCGGTCGGGAGTACTACTCGCCACCGGGGTGAGGAGAATAAGACCGTACTCCCATATGCTACCCTCCCCTCCCTTCCATAGAGGACCATCGTAAAGATCCTCAGTCATCAGATCCGGACTCATGCCGGAAATGATGCTTCTGACGAGGATTGTGTTCTCCTCGACTATCTCCTGGCAGCACCACCTCCACCATCTCAGCAGGTCTCGCTCCCCTTCGTGATGTTTAGGCAGCTGCACAAGGTGGTGACATATCTGAAGACGAAGAAGAAGAAGATCACCCCCATCTTCACTATCTTTATCCAGCATCTTCTTACCTCCACACACCCTAAGGATATCTTCACCGGTCTCGAGATGAGGGAGGGAGAGACACCCATCACCGTACAGACCTTCCGGAGATGGGTCTTCTTGTTCCTCGATGATGGCAGCTGGGTGAAGGGCAGCTCTGGTCTAGGGTCCACTGGCACATCTTCGAGCTCTAGCTCTACTTCGGCCCCTTCTGCTACCATGGCGCCTCCTATTCCTCCAATGATGAGCATCCCGCCGGAGATGCAGGCTATGATGGACTTCATTCTCCAACAGTAGCAGAGGATGGAGCATCGGTTTGGGGATGTGTAGCAGCAGGTCGGGGATGTACAACAGCGCCAGGTGCGCATGGAGGGACACATCGATGACATCCGCCAGACTCAGCAGCACCTCCAGACAGAGCAGACTACTCTCCGAGATACCCAGGCTCTGATCACCAGCTTGGAGCGTAGTGATGCCTTTTAGAGAGAGACCGCACAGTTTATGACAGAGGCATCTGCTCGGCAGAGACAAGCAGCTCAGTTCATGGCCGACTCATCCGCTCTGCAGGCCCATACTAGCCAGCTCCTGCAGATGCTCCTTGCCCAGATGGGCCGGGAGCTCCGCCACCACAGCCGCCTCAGTGACAGTCATCCCCTCTTTATTTCTTTCTTTTATTTTATTTGTTTTTTGTACTTTTCTTTTTGAATTTCTTTATTTTGTTTGTTGAAACTAATGCTAAACATGAAATTGACGGGTGAAGTGGTAATGTTTATATTTGGCAGTGCTTTAATTCCGAAATGCTAAATTTCCTGTTTCTCTAAGCAGTGCAGCATTCTTAAGTGATTTATTTACATGTCCCCTCTACTGCAAAACGAACGGCTATATGTACAGGAACTGGAACCACATTACTCTCGCATGTCTGCTAAGCTAGAACACTGGGGAGTATTCTTTCTCTAACATTGATCATACAATTTAAATATTCCCTATCGTTCGAGTTAATGCACTTTATTCTGTGGTCGTACATGCCAGTGGGAAACTAGCAAATTTTACTCTGCACAATAAGAATTTGGTCTGTGACTACGTGAGGAATATCTCGACCCCTGCAAAGCTTCAAGTGTGAGGAAGGACATCTTCCTCAATCTATGATACCAGGGGAGTCCCAGTTCCTAATTTCACATATTGATGTTCTGCCTTTCTTGCGTTGCTGTTTAATTATTGCACATGCATCTATTATGAGTATAGCATGTTTTGAAAGATCTTTTACTTCCATTTCTTTTATGACCAATGAGGACATTGCTCCTCTTAAGTGTGAGGAAGGAAAGACCTTTCCCTGAAAACATGCTAGTTGTTCTTTAATGCCACACTTACCTTTTTGCTGCTCTAATGCCTGTGCACACCGAAAAAATAAGATGAAATAATTACAGAAGTTTTTGAAATTAAACCAAGTGACAACCATAAGAATCATTTTGCTAGAGGAGGTTTGAATAAATAGTTTTATTTTAAAATACTCTCTTTTCACTGAAATCAGGTATATTAGCTAGTTGTGGAAACCAGATAATTTTAGCTTCAGATTTTGGAAATGAAGTGAATGTTTGGAATAAAAAGGATAAGGCAATGTACTCCGCTGATCAAAATTTTTTCCTAACAATAGCAGGCCTCGTCTATCCGGTTATTAAGTCTTAAGGGTGCCTTAATGTAATACCCCAACCCGAAATCCAATAAACTGAACGGCGATCACTCCCAAATAAAATACAACTGCAGCGGAAATAAATACAACAACCGGGCGGTATTACAATGCCGTTGGCCACCCTTGTGACCAACAAGGCTAAGTCCAAATACAATCCTCAAATGTCACGGTCTGGAATACAGATACATCCCGAGATACTAGGAATCAAACTCAAAGTAAGATACTGAAATAAAATAATTAACTAATAGTAGACTCCCAAAGCTTGGTCTACCCCACCTACACTCAGTGTGGTGATCTTCTTAAACTTCAGGTACCTGAAAAATGGGGGTGCCCCCAAAGGGGCTCAGCAAACAATGCTGGTATGGAAAACGTGCAGCCCATCGTCTACTGGGCCACACCACCTACTTTGTCGAACACATGCAGTTCATTTTTTATAAAGCTGTAAACAAGCATAATCTGATGATAACAAGTATCCAAACAAGGACAATAATGTCACATAGAACAAGACACAGAAGGTCGAGTTAGCTGAACTGAAATTCTTTACTGATAGTCGGTCCACACAATGGGACTGACCGTTATAACTGAATATCTGAAATAGTGGAGGTATAGTGACCTCGTTATAGAGAAAGGTTGGGTATAAAAACCCAGGAGATAACGTAGTTAAACCCTGAACTGAATGGCGTGGGAAATAAGAACCCACTAGAGGAATAAAGTCTTCCTCGAACTGAAGGGCATTTGAATCCCGGAAGGAATAAAGTCTTCCTCCCAACTGAATGTTCCGTCGCGACGTAGATAGGAGACGACCTGAGACAGGTACAACTCCTGTAGCATGCATGGCCAGATCCAACTGGGCTCCTCATTCTCGTAGTATAGAGTTGTTAAGTGTCATATAAAGACGTTAAACAAGAACACAATGTGTATTGTCAATTATCACGTTTAGGATAATGACGTTTGTTATAAACTGAAGTTAGTGAGAGACTTGAGTACAAGTCCTCGGTATACTGAAACGCAGGTATTTAATCCACTGGTATAGTAGTGTTTGTATGCGTGGGACATACACGATGTAGTCAGCAACATTCACGCACATAAAATAATACCACAGTGTGCAGGAGTAAAACAACAGTTTACATTAATTATCTTGGTCGTTATTTCAAACAACTGATAGCACACAAGCCGATGTAATCCGTTAGAAAACAGGTTGCAAGAATCCCATACCGTTCACCGTAGACTGTTACTTGTAAATTCCCGGTCAACGTCTGGTCAAACAAAGTCCTAGAATAGGATTAACTGAGAGGGTTAATTTATGTTACCCTTATATAATGATCCTATTGGATCTTTCAACAAATCTCTTATTTGTTATTTCATTTGAGGTTTATTTCTTTAATTACCTCATAATTTAATGTATAACTTATTTGTTATTCCTTTTGATTTATTTATACATCCTTTAATGCACATATATGTGTTTATTGCATTTGTTGTTTATTTTATTTGTCTAGGTGACATAACAACTTATAATTTCTTAACTATATTTATACGTCATACATAGACATAAAATTCTTATAGTTTTATCATTCTCCTTTTTAACCATAAGTAATATTTATTGTTTATCTTTCAATTCCTTATAACCATGTAAGCCATAGTTTTAATTCCATAATTCCTTTAATCAAAATTCTTTCTTTCTAATTCCTCCAAATATCCATGTAGGACCTATACTTATTTCAATCTAAATTCTTACTCTTATATTTCGGTTATTTACAAAACAGCCACATAAATTCATAAACTTTATATTAAATTCTAATCTCTTTATATTATAGAGTTTTAACTTCTTATTTAGTTAAATTGCAAAGCCATCCCTAATATTTTGGTATATAGCTTTTTAAATATTATAACTCTCAAAAATTACAACTTAGCCCTTTAAATTCTCGGCTTTAATAATTTATTTCTTATAATTACAATCTAACCACAAAATCTTATACTTTTCACAATGTCATGTAAACTATAGTTTTAATTTTAATTCTCCATAAATGCCGAATATATATTTATAAATTCCTAAATTACCAAACTAACCCCAAAGAATTCGGCTTTGGTCTTGAACTTTCCATTAATTACATTTTCACCCCAAACTTTCTATTAGTTACTTAATAACTTATAAACTATAGTCTAAATATTTAATCCCTTAAAATTTCGAAAGTGAACCTAATAATTCTCTTAATTATGGATTCGCCCACTAATAAATTATAAACTTTCATAACAACTTTTATAAATTACATAATAGCCCAAAACTTTATAAAAAGTTATTTCAAAGCTTGTTTAAATTGTCTAAAATTCTTAAACTTAATTCCTAACCTTATATTATATTATAATTACACCAAACAGCCCTTTAGCTCTCGGTTTTTAATATAAGTACACTAAACTTTGTAAAAATTACATTTAATCCACATAACTTAATTAATTAGTCATTTAAACACTAAAAGAATATTTTTAACTCACCAAACTTTATGATATAAATTTATATACCTAAGTAGCTCATTAAAACTTATTTATCAAGTAGAACATTCGGCCATAATTTAAATGAGACCTTATGTTATATAAAAGTGGATTTATATGTCTAAGTAATTATAAATAAATTCATAGGAGTCATATAACTCATGTATAAATTATTGTAATGTCTTATATAAATCCTAAGCTCAAAATAAAGCATTTTTGCCTAAGACTTTTCGGCCTAAATTTATTTGTAACATAAATGAGTTTTGTGACACAAAAAATGTGTCTTAAGGTAAATATTTTCTATATATGTTATAGTTTATATTTTTGGCATATAAAACCATATAATTTTGGTATCAATAAACCTAGGAGGTGTACATAATTTTTGTACAATTTTTAGAAGCTTAACAAAGCTTATAACATAAAGATTTATATAGTAAACTTACTCCTTAACAAGGTGGTTAAGTGCTTGAACTTCTTCTTGAATCTCCAAGCTTTCTCCAAGGTATATAGATGCTCCACTTCGGTTATATGCAAGTGGTGAAGGAGTTTTAGGAGTTAGATCTTGAATAAAGATCTTAAGTAGATTTGTAAGTATTTTTACAAGAGTTTACCTTAGACTTTTCTCCTTATGAATTCGGCACTCCTAAGGTAGATGAAGAAAAGGTTTCCTTCATGAAAATGAAGAAGGAAAGAACCTTAGAAGAAGTAGAACTTGGTTACACATAAAAATGTGCTTTAAGGATTTCCAAGCTTTAAAACCTACCATAAGATAACCCTGGGATGCTCTTTGGTTTAATGTTGGTTTGGACAATCCCCTTGGAGAACTAAATGTGGCCGAACCCACCTTGATATGCTAGGAAGAGTTTTGCTTCAAGACTTGCCAAGAAATGCTAGGAAATTACCTTAAAGATGAAGATAGAAGTTAAAACTCCATTAATGGACTTAAGAGCTTCAAAGGAAGAAGATGAAGCTAGAAGAGAGAGGAGGGAGCCTTACCAAACCGTGGAGGAAATGTGCAAGGAGGGAAATGAGACCTAGCTCACGTAAATGAAAGAAGCAAATTGGAATTTGATTTTGTTTTGTCAATTTTTAATGTCAAATGACTTTACTTTTCCTTTGTTTTACATGATTGATTGGCTCAATAAATGACCTCTTTTCCAGCTTGAAAACCGGCCATGAGGAGTGTGACAAGGCAAGAGCATGTGGAAGAAATAATGTGAACTAGAAGACAAGGAAATTTAGGTAAGGTATCTTCTTTTGATTTTTCTAAGTTTGTGTTGTCTTCTTCCTCATGTAGAGTCACGAATTTAGGGACTGAATGGAGCTCAAAAACCGGCCATGAAGAGCTAAGGAACAAGCAAGGAAGGTTACTTGCTTAAGAAATCAAAAGGCGAAAAGAAAAGGAATCTACTTTTTGCTTTTAGCATTTGTTTTTGTCTAGTCAACTTGGCCATGTTCTCTAGCATAATTTCGACAGCTCTCTGGTCAAATGAGTCACACATTTCTTTGCCATTAAGTATTATAGCACATGGGATGATGAGTCATCATGTTTTAAGCCTTTTATAAATTTTTAAAGCAAATTTTATACTAGTTTTTGCCCTTAAAATCGGCCCCTATAGAGAGCCTTGTTGACTAGTCACACCAACTGATTTAGAAGGTCATTTTAACCCTTTTAAGATTACCAATTCGTGGCATGTCAAAAACTACAAGGTAATTGCGTAAAACGCATTTTCGTGACACCCGAAGGTGTGTTTTTGTGCTCTAAGGAAATTTTGGGAAACCAATTGTTCTTATGAGTTCCAAGTGTTTGTAAACACTTATTATAGTAAATAAACATATACTAAGATGTTACATTGAGTTATATGGGGTTATATCAACCCGTGACATAATTTACGGGCCATCGGGACACTCCCGGGCCAAAAAGGAGCGCTAAGAAATCCTCCTTTGGTTTTTGCTGAATTTTGAGAAACCACTTCGTGGGTTCTCTTTAGAAGGATAAATAATGATGTTAGGAACTCTAGGAATTAATTTTATAGGAGTTCGTGCCACCTCGGCACTCCTCCGGACTTTTCGTGCTTTAAGGAGCGGGTGTGAGCACTCCCGAGCATTTTGCGTATTTGACTGAATATAGCTTAGGGAATATATTTGTATATTCATATATAATTGTATGACCATTAAGTTTGAATATTAGAGGGTCATACAAGGTCATGTTTGACCATATGCTTCTAAGGCGTTTTAGCGTTTATGGTGAAACGACTGTTTTTACGTAACGTTTTCATGCATGGGTTTGCATGCGTACGTGAAATGGTTTATATTTGGATTATATTCCAATAAATAATGATTAAATAATATTATTTAGATTTGGGGTATTTCACTTAACACCTATCTACCTAAGGTCTCGGGATCTGGGATAGTTGGCCCAACACCATCTCTAGGATAGAGAGAAAAGTCTGGGTTACGGAATAACTCTGCAAGATCTAAAATATTAGTTTGTTTTTCATAATTCTTGAAGACGAATGCTTTCGCTTACAAAAGAGATAATTGCAGTTAAATTTATGCTTTTGATCATGAGTGTGTGGTGTTGAAAGGTATTGCGGAATAAGGCATTACTTCACACCCCTTGTCATCCAAAGGTTAGAGGAATGAAAATTGGGGAAAGTCCCAAGCTAAGCTAACTTGTTTTCTGCAATCTAGTTTCTCTATGCTTTTACAAAATTATTCTTCCTTCACTGTTTGTGAAAACCTACCTCTAAGGAGCAAGATTATTCTTTCATTTGTCACTTTGCTTGATTTTCCTCTGCACTTGTTTGATCTTGAGATTATTTGACGGTTTTAGAGATATTCTTTGAAATACCCCAAACCTAGGTATGTTGTTTAAACATTAAAATATGGTATATTAAGACTAAAAAGAGTCTAAGAAACATTATTAAACAATTTAAACCATAGAAAACACAAATAAATACCTTAAAGTCAATAAGGGCCAAAATGTGCTCTAGGCTTGGGATAAGCTTGGTTAAGACCTAATGAGCTTACCAGGACCTTATTTATATATTAATGAACATATTAAACCGATTACCAAAGAAAACCAAGCTTGAAAACAAGTTAAAACACAAAATGTGCTTTAAGGAGTCTTAAAGCACATTTTTGAAAAATTGTCTTGTAAATGAGTTTTGAATGGCTAAATGTCCATCATTACGCTTTAATTAACATGTGTACTACTTAGTATCACAGTAGGAAGTCTAAATCAATGGGAAATCAAAAATTTCACAATTATGTGCCTTGTTTTATGAATAGTAACTAAAATAAGCTAGTTTATAACATAAGTCTATATAAATAAGTTAAATGGTCAACAAAGACTAAAACACCCCTAGATGACTAATGGGGGCCGGTTTTTATGAGGTGAGTCACCACCTTGCAAGTTAACAAGTAAATAACAAATGATAAAGCAAGTTACTATTTGCTTTACTACTTAATATCTTCCAAAAGCAAACTTATCTTCATTCTCTCATTTCCCTTGTTTTCCCACGTCTTCTACCTTCCTTCATTCTCTCTTTCACGGTGATGCTACAGCAACAACATCAACCTCCATCTTCCATTGCCATTATCTCCTAGCTCTCTTTGCCAAATCAAAAACTAAGACCACCATTCTCTTAGTCTCATCAAGCTCTTCAACCTTGTCTTCTCAAAATTCCAAGAGCTCCATTTCGGTGCCAAGAGGAATCTCCATGGGAGGAGCTTGAGCTCATCTTTTCACATATTATTGTTCTCCTTTGCTTCTAGGTAAGGAAACTCAAAGAAAAATAACATTTCCTTCATGTTTGTATGTTGTCCGAAAAACACCATTAATGGTGCCTTTACCTTGCTTGTTCTAGCTTCATTTGAATCTTCCAAGGGCTTGGTGGAGTCCTCTCTTGCTACATATCCAAACTTTCTTTCATATCCAAGGTAAAACAATCATCTAAATGTTCTAAGACAATATATGTATCTAGGGTTTACAATGAGATGTGGCATAAAGCTTGAATACTCATTACATTGCTTGTATATTGTTTAGAAGTTGACAAGAAATCAAACATCCTTACCGATTTTAATCAAGGAAACAAGAAAGAAGTTTGTGAGGAAAAGAGGTAAATATGCTAACCTAATGTAGTTTAATGTCTTAGGAGAAATGAGCTTATATTGCTTGTTAAAACTACTTAAGGAGCCAATGGTGAATGACTTAGTAAAATGTTCTCAAGGAGACTATTAAAGGACATATGTATTGTAGTGTGTATTTGCAGGTCAAAGGCAAATATAATGTGGGAAATTCAGTGTTTATGGTTTATGCACTTTAAGGGCATAAAAGCCATGTTATTTAAGGGCCTAAGTGCCAAGCAATTTAAATAATGCACTATATTATGATGTAGTGTAGTTTGGGTGAAATTTGTGTATAAGAATGTTGTTGATGGATTTTAGTGTTCTTGGATGTTTAATGGTGAAAACAATGTGTTTTGGTGTAACAAGATGTTAGTAGAACCCATGTCGAAAATTAGGTAATGTATAAGAAGTTTAGGGTGTTTAGATAAGCTTTGGAGAACTAGGAAGTGTTAGAAATGAATAAGTATTTTACTAAAGGAAGAATCAAGTATTAAGGTGTTCAAAATGCAAAAGAAAGACTTAGGCATTATCTTAGAGGATTTAGAAACAAATGGGTGTTTGGAATACACCAAAGTCATTTTGGAGTGTGTTGAGACTTAAAAATTTTGGTAAATAAGGAGAAAGTATAAACTTGTAAAGGGATTTCAAGAATGACATAAGAAAAGATGCTTGGAAGATGATGTTGTAATGGAGAGGAAAATACTTTGGCATAATGGTTATTATAGGCATGAAACACCACTTAGAAACCTAAGGAGAAAACATTATAAGTGTTAGGAGTTTTGGTAAGTAATGAGTAAGTGTCACTAGTAGAAAAAATGTTTTTAATGACGGTGTTTAAACCACGGTTAAATGGAAAACCGTGGTTTAAAGTTTATAAACCACGGTTTTAATAGAAACCGTCGTTTAAGGTGCATACCAGAGCGCATATACCACGGTTCTTCTAGAACCGTCGTATATAGGTTAGTTATATACCACGGTTTTCAGGGCAACCGTGGTATATAGTACATGCCGGAGTGAATATACCACGGTTCTTGGAGAACCGTCGTATATAGGGTACCTATATACCATGGTTCCTAGGCAACCGTCATTTATATTGCACATCTTACTATATTAAACCACGGTTTTTTGATCAACCGTGGTATATAGTCTAGGCGGGAATTTTAATTTTCGGCCGAAAATTAACGCGGCCCTTTCTTCTCTATTCTCTTATATATCGACGAAGCACTCTTCTTCTTCATTCTCTTCAATGTCCGAAAATTTTGGAACCCAAACCGACGAACATGCTCTGCAACTATTCTTCATTCTCTTCAACTAGCTCACGGTAATTTTTGCAACCCTAAATCGCGAACAAGGAACATGCTCTTCCTCACTCATTCTCTTGTTTTTCGGTAATTTTTGCAGCTTACACTGCGAACAAGGAACATGCTCATCCTCACTCACTCATTCTCACTGTTATTTTCGCAACCATAACCGGCAAACAAGGAACATGACCTACGCCTCCATTCTTCATTCTCTTCAACTTCACAGTAATTTTGCAACCCACGTGAAGCACTACTACAAAAAAGATAATAAACAACAGTTAAAAAGGTAATAGACAACAGTTAAAAACTGTTGTATCAGTTCATGTTGTCTAATGGAGTTAGAGCTAAGACAACAGTTAAATAACTGTTGTCTTATCTAGCCAAATAACAACAGCTTGGAACACATAAGACAACACTGATTAACTATTGTCATAAAGTTCATATAGACAACACATAATAACTATTGTCTAAGCGCATACACTTTTGAAAACACTAATTTGTTACAACATATAATACACGTTGTCTAATGTCTTTATATTTGTTGTCTTTGATCATATAATAATTGAATATAGTACCCTTTAACAACACCATTTAACTGTTGCATGCCATATCCTTTAGACCACACTATTGTCTAAAGCCTTTCTTATTGTTTTCTTTGATCTTGTTTGAACCACATCAGCTCCACCCTTCCAAAACATCAATTAAAAACCACGTTTAATTGCTGTGATTGAATTTATTTAAAAAAACAATTTTATTCTCTTTGATAACGGTATTCAACTGTTATGTTTTTTTCTATCAAAGTTTACAACATTTGTCAATAGTTATATACTACTAAACCACTGTCTCAAATAGCTAAATTAGTATTCCTAGCTAAAAACATAATGTACGCAGCATTTTTCTGCCACTGAAATACCCCAAACCTTGATATGTGGTTTAAATATCAAACTATGTTATATAAAGGCTAAAAGTGCCTTAGAAACGTTAGTGTACAACTTAAACCATAGTAAAACACAATAAAACACTAAGACACAGTTTGAGCAAAAACATGCTCTAAGCTATGAGTGAACTTGGTTAGGACCCAAAGAGCCTACCAAGACTTGATAACATTTAATTATGATTTGATAGGGCTAAATAAGTCCTTAGGAAACTTTGGTGGACAGTTAAACCAAATAAAACACAAGAAAATACCTTAAAGTCAATATGAGCGAAAATGTGCTCTAAGCTTGGGATAAATGTGTATAAGACCTAATGGTCACACCTATACTTTATAAATATGTTAATGAACATATTAAATCAATTACCAAAGAAAACCAAGCTTGAAAACAAGTTAAAACACAAAATGTGCTTTAAGGAGTCTTAAAGCACGTTTTTGAAAAATTGTCTTGTAAATGAGTTTTGAATGGCTAAATGTCCATCATTACTCTTTAATTAACATGTGTACTATATAGTATCACATTTGGGTGGCTATATCAATGGGAAATCAAAAATTTCACTTCTATGTGCCTTGTTTTAGTGAATAGTGATTTTTATAAGCTAGTTTGTAACATATAATGTTATAAGTAATTAAATTGGTCAACAAAGACTAAACACCCTCATTATAATAAAGGGGGCCCGTTTCTTAAGTGTGGTGACTCACCACTCACTTGTTAACTTGTTAAAGAAATAAAGATGACTAATATAGTTACTATTTGCTTTTTAAGTACAAATATCTTCCAAAAAGCAAAACTTATCTCATTCTCATTTCCTTCTTCATTTCCCACGTATCCAAGCTCTCTTCTACCTCTCTTCTCTCTGTTCTCACGTTCATACAGCACCACCACCATGGAAGTCCACCTTTGAACCCTTGTAAAACCTAGCTCACTTAACCAAATCAAAAACAAACACCACCATTCTCTTCCTCTCATCAAGCTTTTCATTCCTATCTTCTCAAAATTTCAAGATCACCATTTCGGTGCCATGGAGTTCCACCATTGATGGAGCTTGAGCTTGTCTTTCCACATATTATTGATCTCCTTTGCTCCTAGGTAAGGAATCTCAAAGAAAAATCAAGTTTCCTCCATGTTTTGTGTGTGACCGAAAATATTCATTGATGGAGCTCCTTGTGTTGCTTTGTTCTAGCTCCATTTGAATCTTTCAAGGACTAAGTGGAGTCCTCTCTTCATAGATATTCAAACACCCCTCAAAGATTAAGGTAAAACAACTACATTAATGTTTAAAATAATGTAAACCTAGGGTTTACAATGAGATGGAGCTTAAAGCTTGAATACTCATTATGTTGTTTGTATAATGTTTAGTAGTTGGCAAGGAACCAAATGCCTTACCGGTTTTGTAAGGAAACAAGAAAGAAGTTTGGGAGGAAAAAGAGGTAAATATGCTATCTTAATGTGGTTTATTGCCTTAGGAGAAATGAGCTTATAATGCTTGTTAAAATGATCTAAGGAGCCAATGGTGAATGAACTAGTAAAATGCTCTCAAGGAGTTTATTAAGGGCATATGTATTTTGGGTGTATTTGCAGGTCAAAGGCATTACTTATGTGGGAAATTCAGTGTTTATGGTTTATGCAATTTAAGGGCCTAAGAGCCATGTTGTTTAAGGGCCTAAGTGCCAAGCAATTTAAGTTATGCACTATATTGTGATGTAGTGCTTAATGTGTGAAGTTTGTGTGTAAAAATGTTCTTGATGGATTTTAGGTGTTCTTGAAGGAAATAAGGTAAAAACCTAAGTGTTTGGATGTGAGTATATACAAGAGAAGCTATGGCCAAATTTGGGAAATGTGTAAGAAGTTCTAAGTGTTTTAAGAAAGTCTTGGTGAACTAGGAAGTGTTAAAGGTGAATAAATGTTTACTTGAGAAGAAAACATGTATTAAGGTGACTTAGAGTGATGCAAGAATTTAGGTGTTATCTTGGAAGTTCTAGGAATTCAATGTGTGTTTTGAGGATGTATTTAAGTCGTGGAGAAGTTTGTTTAAGGTTTAGGAATGTTGATGTACAAGGAAGAAATGATGTTTAGGTAAGGTTTTGAGAAAGGAATTCAAGAAGTTGTGAAAAGAGGATTTGGATAGTAAGAGGAGATGCTTGGGAGATGATGTTATGAAGGTGAAGAAGCATTTTAGTGTAGTGGTCATTATAGGTGAAATACCACCTAGAAATCTTAAGGAGAAAACATTCCAAGTGTTAGGAATTTTGTAAGAAGTTTGTGAATGATAAAATGGTTTTGGTGAGTGATTTAAAGAGTTTAGCACATGGATAAAGGTGTGTTTGAAGTGCCTAAATGAGGTTAGGGTATACTAGGATATATGGGGTGAAGTTTGGAGTTGAATGTAAAAAGGAAAACAAAGATCTGGGGCAGACCGGACTTGCGACCGGACTTGCAAGTTCGGTCGGGCCCAGTTTACCCTGAGGGAATTAGTTTCTGGAATGGACCGGACATAGGACCGGACTTACAAGTCCGGTCGGAGTGGAAAAATTTTGACGGAAATGTATTCTGGAATCGACCGGACTTGGGTAAGTCCGGTCGGCAAGTCCGGTCAGACCAAAAACATGGTTTAAGGTTATGAAATGATGTGTAATGATGGGGATTGATAGGTAATGATGTTATAAGGTTGTTGAGGACATGTTAGGTGAGTTTAAATGGCAATTAAGTGGGTGAAAAGTTGTATCAAAATGTAAAAGTAAAACAAGTTAAAATGTAAAGTTATGTAACTAAGTTAACGGGGAAAGTTAAGCATTAGACATTAAATAATCAAACGAACCCCGATGTTAATAAAAACACATGTGATGTTAACAGTTGTTCGAGAATCGCTCGAGGAACATAAGTGGACGTGGTAAAGTGGACTCCGGTGACAGGTATGGTTTTCTTGCAACCTGTGTCCTACCGGATTACACCGGCTTGTATGCCAATGTGTTTTTCTGTATGTTTGCCACGTTATGAGATAAATCATGAAACGAGTTTACAGTCGTTATTGTTATTATATGTTTACGTGCCGATACCGGTAACCTCGAATGCGCTTGAAGGGCTAGTTGACCACTATTAGGTAAACGTAGGAGAACGGTATCCGGTGATAACGTTTCCGACCTAAGGAACGTTCTAACCACGCTATGCGTGAGTTAGTTATGTAATGTTTGTGTGTGATGTTGGTGTATGAATGTATGACTCTCCCTTCCCTTGTGTGTGTCTAACAAGACTTAACCCAATGTTGTGATTGTTTAACTAAGTTCAAAGTTGAACTTCTAACAAGTGCTAACGGGGGAGTGAGGAGTCCGGCCTGTTCCGGCCACGCGTGTGAGTATGGGGGTCGTTGTCATAGCAGGTTCGATCCTCTCTGTATGTTATGGTTGTTTTCCAATTTGGTTCCCAACCTTCCCTTTAGCTTAACCAAGGCTATTACTGACTCACATCGGGCCACAGGGGCATACTATTGTTATGTTTGTTTCGGTGTGCTTGGATCACTATATCCGAGACACCTTGTGTTAAGTTAACCGTTCATTTAACGAGACGGTAACGAGTTATGTAACGAGCTTATCATGAGACTGGCAACATTCTCTAGGCTCACCAGTGTATTAACAATGTTTGGGTCGGTTCCTAAGGACCATTCCCGTTATGTTATGTATCTTTGTTGTGATGCAATGTCTATTGCGGTGTTATGTTGTGCACGTGGAAACGTGCAAAGTGTTGTTAAGTGTTGTTATGTAGTGTATGTTATATATTGTAAAATGTGGAGTATGTGGATCAGGGATATGAATCCCAGTTGGAGAAAAGAGGCCTTTAAGGTTAACCCGATTTAAGGGTAAGTGTCGTCTGTTAAGGAAGTAGCTCCATTAGAGGAGGAACACTCTAGGGATATTGAATACCTTGAGTGACTTATTAAGTAAGGATGTATTATCCGTTTGTTGAGCCCGTTGAGGCGAAATGATTATGTGTTTTGTGTTTACAGTTGCATGCATGATTTAAAAATAATCAACCGCATGCTAAGACGACAATTAGTTGTGCGTGGCCCGGTAGCATGTGGGCTGCGGGATTACCATACCAGCAAAGGTGCTGAGCCCCTTGGGGGCCACCCTTTCTCTTCTTTTCCTATTTCAGGTACGAAGTGCTGGAAGCCGTTCGAGAGTAGGACGGGTAGTCGTTGTACATGGGTAATCATTTAAGTGTATGTATACAGTAGGTGTAGTAAGACCGAAATTGTTGTCGGCACCAGTTTATAAATACTCGGTATAGTGAAAGTTGTACGTTGTTGTAGTTGTTAATGGAAAGGGATAGTAATGTGTAGTCGCTCGGGAATTTAGCCCATCAGACCGGTAAAATGTATGTGTATTAGCCTTGTTAGCCACGTGGGTGGTTAACGGCGTGTAACACCAGCAAGTTGAGTTATTTGATGAGTTGTGTATTCCGCTGCAGATTGTTGTTATGTATTTGTTGTTGGATGGGGGTTTACAAAAAGTGGTATCAGAGCGAAGTATCGCTCTGATGACTGAATTACCGAGCTTAGGAAGTACCGAGTTAGGATTTAAGTACTTTGGGTTAAGGGTTGAGTGATAGCGTGAGAGATACGCTAGTTAGGAACTACCAGTAACTACTGGAAACCTACTATATCCTTCCCACCCTCCATAGTCCCTGTTTTATAACTTGGGGAACAACGCCAGAGAGATGAAAGTCCTCTCATACTCGGAAATACCCGATCTGGCTGTTATTATATACCTTTAGGGTACGGAGAACCTGTCATACGGTAGATCCCGAAAACTGGGAATCCCGGAGACGGTCTCCATCTGAACAATGTTAACCGCATTTAATAGCAAAGAATGAAGAATCAGTGTATAGAAGAATAGAATCTCCGGCAACCTGGGTCGACATGCCGAGCAGTCGAGAATAACCAGTTTGCAACGCACCAACCGTGCAACAGGCAAGAAGTGGATTAATAAAACCCGAGACGAGTGTCTACGGGACCACAGTTGTTAAATAATACACCAACGGTATACCAACCGACAAAGGAACTACAACGTAGTGCCCAAACAAGAGACAAGTCTCAGTAACCACGACAAATACGTGGAACGGGCTACAAAGAGAATACAATACTAAGACAAAGGGGTCTCCCAGAATGGGAAACACCCTAGTTGATGATCATCATGTGAAGACAGTGAGAAGTCACCTAGAAGAGTTATTGTCAAGGCAGTAAGATCAGTGAGGGCCAACAAGGCCACTGTTGACAGTATGGGTAAAAACAATACCATAACCAGTATGTGTTAAACGGACAGCCAGTTAGCATGGCGCACTTGCCATGGCAAGTGCTGCTATAACAGGGCCGTTCGGGAAATTTATAACCACTACAAGTACTTAGTAAAGTACCACGAAGTTAAGTGTGAACATTATGACCATGGAAGGGCTTAACAGCCTGACCTTTGTAATTGGAAGTACACCAGTCAGCAAGAAGCTAGACTTGGTTAAGGTAAGAAGATGTTGTGAAACCATGAAAATTTTTCTCTAAACCCAAATTTATTCAAACCCCTTTTCTTTTCAAAACCAGATTTTCTTCAAACCAACACTTCTTTCCAACCTTCTTTTAAACCAAACCATTAAAACCAAGGACAGTTGACAAGGATACAACAATGGATAAACTTTCCCTCGATTAAGTTCGGGAAGTAAGGAATGAATATTGTCACGGGACAATATAAGGGAGTTGACAACAGAATACTTCACCTAGGCGTGTGACGGACACTACGAGTGTACCAACTGAATTGTGGGACGACCGCACTCCGATAGGAGCTTGTGGGCCTGACAGACCTACTTATGGGTTAGTTGGGTAGGTAGCAATGTATCATTATGGTACCCCACATATGTATACGAGTGGAGTCCGAAACACGGGAAGTAGTCGACTCCGTCTACGGTCAGCAGTATAAATCAAACAAGAGCTAAGGATTACAAGGAATAGTTGAAGCTAAGGAACTCAGTTAAGTTAACTAGACTAAAGGAGTCAGTGAATTCATTTTCAAGGAAATGTTTTAAGAGTCAGGAAGTGCGAAGTGCACTGACTGTTATGTAAAGACATCGTATATATCTTAAGGATCCTCAGAGATAAACATGATAGCTGGAACGGAGACTCAGCCTATGCATGGCAAGGCAGATGCCTAATGTGGACACATTAATGTGCAAAGAACGGGATGAAACTCCCAGAATGAGTACCTACACTACCAGGAAATGTTGATCTTCATAGAAGGAGATAATAAGCCAGTTAAGAACGCAAACGGCGTGGCTAACGGAATGTACCAATAAGTGTGAACTAGATGTAAAGGCATAACTTAGCAACACCCAGGAGCAATCCTTGAAGGGTGTTTGCATCAACAGTTGTTGCAGGAAATGACCTGACAAAAACACGAGGGTTGAAACTAACACCCAGTTTAGATATAAGTTGTCAGGAGACGGACTGACAAACCAAAGGGGCATCCCATGGAAGGAAACGGAATGCAACGACCTTGTCATGGAGCTCAATATGATATCCAAATCATGAAATGTTGCACAGAGAAATAAATGAATGTGGACAGCTTACAACGAGCGCAGCTCAAGACGATAAGGCTTATAAGCCACAAGCAAGATATGTTATGTAAGTTTGATTAATAGCAGAAGTTTATGTAATATAAGTGAATAGAGTGGTAAACGAACCACTGCATTAAGAGTGGGGGATACCTCTCGATGTTGTGAGACCGCAGGAGCGGTAGTTATGTGAATCAAGTTCAAGAAATATGTTAAGGATGGACAACGTTATTATTGAAAGAGAGCAGTTAGCTTAGTAGTACGTGTGTATAAAGTGAAGCACCTGGCTGAATAATGCCGGCTTGTGACTCGAATGATCGATGCTCAAGGAGCATTTAGTAGTCATCCAAAGGAGGAATGAACCATAATGTGAATAATGTAAGTTTATGTGTGCAAGTTGAGGTGACAGTAGATACGATATAAGCTGATGTTATACAGGGAGTAAGAGCACGGTGCGCAACAAGCGACCGTTGTATAAATGTTGTTAAACGATAATGTAACAGATAAGACCAGTTAGGCGTTAAACTCAGTGGAGATGCAAGATAAGTGATGTTAAACAAACTGAGCAATAAGCCAGTGGTAGGTACTGTGTGATGAGGAACTCAGTGTGAATTCCATGGCGAATCGCATAAGGGATTTATTGTCAAGAGTTTACGCCTCTGCACTCTGTATGACTGAGTGTTTTGGTATTGCACTTGCGCAGTAATGAACGAGTGAGATAGCTAGGAATTGGAAACATGTTAATTGTGAAGCAATAATGTTATAATGGCCGATGCATAGGAAATGCAAGACCACACCAATAAAAGAGTACTTGTACAAAACCAAATGTGGAGACATGATTAACAGTAAGTGACTATAGTAGCACTAACTGCCAAATACCGGTATGGAATATACCCCAAATGTTGTAAATAGCTGAGAGAGCACTACACACTAAGTAGTAGCTCAATCTCAACCGACAGTAAGTCGGTAGAAGCAAGTCAATCATTGTGAATTACATAGTAGTTTACGCTGTAAGCTATTGGAGAAGTGAATGGAAAATTGTGAAACTCACCGAATCCGCTCAGGGTAAAAGATACCGTGCGTCGGTTGAGAAACCATTGTTACCAAGATGAAGGTGACAATTGGGGATGTACAATACAGTAAGAATAACAAATGGAGCAATTAAGCTCTACAGTTATTAGAGTTTCGCAGCAAAACTAGTGAGCCAGTGATTCAAGTGTTGAATGTACATGGTGAACATGAGTGAATGGCTAATTATTAACGCCTAGAAGCCTAACAGGCCAGAATCGAAACCAACTAAGAGTTTAAAAAAACTCCAATGAGAATTCTTGGTTTAGGAACTAAACCGCCAATATGGTTAAGATCCTCTAATCAGAATCCATTGTGTAATAGACCGCGTGGAAGTTAAAAACTTCACGACGGCAGAACATTTAAGCCAATGCTTAGTGATTGATTACGTGGGCGTAATCCCTTTTAAGGGGGGTAGAGCGCAAAACCACTTAGTGTATATTACCGTACAAGTGTACGTAGTGCATGTGACTTATATTGCATAGCACAAAATTATTGTTTTGATGATTGGTGTGTGTGTTACGTAAACATACACATTCATTCATGGTTTAAGTGTGGTAATTGCGCACGGAAGATGCGAATACCATTGTGATAAGTGTGTGTATTTGTTAACAGCTGTGTGTGATAGTACAAGTGTGGGGAGTAGAGAAACTCCCGGAGGAACAAAAGCCCCGACAGTGTATAAATGTGAAATGGTGTGTCGTATTTTGATAAAATATATGTGTATATATACTATATAGTGATTCATAAAAGGGTATGAGACCAATATAAAACCTAATGAGAATAAGATTCCATAGGCAACAGGATTAAAGTGTATGGGAATAACTGATAGACGAAGTTCTATCCTTGGAGATGTTATGATCATGACTAGAATGATTTAAAAGATAAAAAATTGGAAATGAGTGATTTAATTGATGCTTGAAAATGAAGTGGGAGGTGGAACTTGATTTGCATGTGATCAAGGGAAGCCGAACACAAATTGGAGTGGAAGGATAGTTCAACACTGATGTTGATCACATCAGGGTTGGATGACTCTTGAAACTCCCTATAAGTGGTCATAAATAACCACGCTAAGAAAAGAAGCAAAGAGCATAAGTTGGACTTGGAGTTGTATGTGTTTTCAAAAAGGATTCTGGATTGGTATTTATAAAGCTCCGATAAATACTTTACATAATTAAAGTTTTCTTACTTAACCTCACAAAAAAAATTCAAATTTAAGTGATTGTTTTGATCTCCCAAAGGCACGGGGACGGAAGATGTCCATCGCGACCGGGTTCTACGGGATCACAGTGTATATCAAAGATATTTTTGATTGTTATACATGCTATGACATGTTGTTTGACCTCGAGTTCTAAAAGTGTATGCTATTAAGACCTATGAGTCTAAATGTGTGGTGTTACATGGACCTATGTGTCTAAAGACTGTTATGTTACCGGGACCTATGTGTCCAAATGTTGTTATGTTACCCAAGACCAGTGAGTCAAAGGGGTTGTTATGTATGGGTAAGTGTTGTTAAGATACCCGGACCATAGAGTCCGAGGTTATCATGTGGATATGTTATGTTGTGTGTGGATGTGAATGTGTTGCCCGGACCATTGAGTCCGAGGTTGTGATGTAAAGTGTGTTTGGTTATGGAAGTTTATTTCCAAGTGATTCCTGTGTTCTAATCTAATGATGTGTGGAAAGTGTAAACTTCGAGGACGAAGTTCTTTAAGGGGGGTAGATTGAAATACCCCAAACCTTGATATGTGGTTTAAATATCAAACTATGTATATAAAGGCTAAAAGTGCCTTAGAAACGTTAGTGTACAACTTAAACCATAGTAAAACACAATAAACACTAAGACACAGTTTGAGCAAAAACATGCTCTAAGCTATGAGTGAACTTGGTTAGGACCCAAAGAGCCTACCAAGACTTGATAACATTTAATTATGATTTGATAGGGCTAAATAAGTCCTTAGGAAACTTTGGTGGACAGTTAAACCAAATAAAACACAAGAAAATACCTTAAAGTCAATATGAGCGAAAATGTGCTCTAAGCTTGGGATAAATGTGTATAAGACCTAATGGTCACACCTATACTTTATAAATATGTTAATGAACATATTAAATCAATTACCAAAGAAAACCAAGCTTGAAAACAAGTTAAAACACAAAATGTGCTTTAAGGAGTCTTAAAGCACGTTTTTGAAAATTGTCTTGTAAATGAGTTTTGAATGGCTAAATGTCCATCATTACTCTTTAATTAACATGTGTACTATATAGTATCACATTTGGGTGGCTATATCAATGGGAATCAAAAATTTCACTTCTATGTGCCTTGTTTTAGTGAATAGTGATTTTTATAAGCTAGTTTGTAACATATAATGTTATAAGTAAATTGGTCAACAAAGACTACAAAACCCTCATTATAATAAAGGGGGCCCGTTTCTTAAGTGTGGTGACTCACCACTCACTTGTTAATTTGTTAAAGAAATAAAGATGACTAATATAGTTACTATTTGCTTTTTAAGTACAAATATCTTCCAAAAGCAAAACTTATCTCATTCTCTCATTTCCTTCTTCATTTCCCATGTATCCAAGCTCTCTTCTACCTCTCTTCTCTCTGTTCTCACGTTCATACAGCACCACCACCATGGAAGTCCACCTTTGAACCCTTGTAAACTTAGCTCACGTAACCAAATCAAAAAACAACACCACCATTCTCTCCTCTCATCAAGCTCTTCATTCCTATCTTCTCAAAATTTCAAGATCACCATTTCGGTGCCATGGGTTCCACCATTGATGGAGCTTGAGCTTGTCTTCCACATATTATTGATCTCCTTTGCTCCTAGGTAAGGAATCTCAAAGAAAAATCAAGTTTCCTCCATGTTTTTGTGTGTGACCGAAAATATTCATGATGGAGCTCCTTGTGTTGCTTTGTTCTAGCTCCATTTGAATCTTTCAAGGACTAAGTGGAGTCCTCTCTTCATAGATATTCAAACACCCCTCAAAGATTAAGGTAAAACAACTACATTAATGTTTTAAAATAATGTAAACCTAGGGTTTACAATGAGATGGAGCTTAAAGCTTGAATACTCATTATGTGTTTGTATAATGTTTAGTAGTTGGCAAGGAACCAAATGCCTTACCGGTTTTGTAAGGAAACAGAAAGAAGTTTGGGAGGAAAAAGAGGTAAATATGCTATCTTAATGTGGTTTATTGCCTTAGGAGAAATGAGCTTATAATGCTTGTTAAAATGATCTAAGGAGCCATGGTGAATGAACTAGTAAATGCTCTCAAGGAGTTTATTAAGGGCATATGTATTGTTGGGTGTATTGCAGGTGTCAAAGGCATTACTTATGTGGGAAATTCATTGTTTATGGTTTATGCAATTTAAGGGCCTAAGAGCCATGTTGTTTAAGGGCCTAATGCCAAGCAATTTAAGTTATGCACTATATTGTGATGTAGTGCTTAATGTGTGAAGTTTTGTGTGTAAAATGTTCTTGATGATTTTAGGTGTTCTTGAAGGAAATAGGTAAACTAAGTGTTGGATGTGGATATACAAGAGAAGCTATGCCAAATTTGGGAAATGTGTAAGAAGTTCTAAGTGTTTTAAGAAAGTCTTGGGGAAACTAGGAAGTGTTAAAGGTGAATAAAGTTTACTTGAGAAGAAAACATGTATTAAGGTGACTTAGAGTGATGCAAGAATTTAGTGTTATCTTGGAACGTTCTAGGAATTCAATGGTTTTTTGAGGATGTATTTAAGTCGTGGAGAAGTTTTGTTTAAGGGTTAGGAATGCGATTTACAAGGAAGGAATGATGTTTAGGAGGTTGGTTTGAGAAAGGAATTCAAGAAGTTGGAAAAGAGATTTGGATAGTAAGAGGAGATGCTTGGGAGATGATGTTATGAAGGTGAAGAAGCATTTAGTGTAGTGGTCATTATAGGTGAAATACCACCTAGAAATCTTAAGGAGAAAACATTCCAGTGTTAGGAATTTTGTAAGAAGTTTGTGAATGATAAATGGTTTTGGTGAGTGATTTCAAGAGTTTAGCACATGGATAAGGTGGTTTTGAGTGCCTAAATGAGGTTAGGGTATACTGATATAGGGTGAAGTTTGGATGAAGTAAAAAGGAAAACAAAGATCTGGGGGACCGGACTTGCGACCGGACTTGCAAGTCGGTCGGGCCCAGTTTACCCTGGGGCTTAGTTTCTGATGACCGGACATAGACCGGACTTGTAGTCCGGTGGAGTGGAAAAATTTGACGGAAATGTATTCTGGAATCGACCGACTTGGGTAAGTGGTCGGCAAGTCCGTTCGGACCAAAAACATGGTTTAAGGTTATGAATGATGTGTAATGATGGGGATTGATAGGTACATAATGATGTTTATAGGTTGTTGAGGACATGTTTAGGGTGAGTTTAAATGGAAATTAAGTGGGTGAAAAGTTGTATCAAAATGTAAAGTAAAACAAGTTAAAATGTAAGTTATGTACTAAGTTCAGTTAACGGGGAACGTAGAAAGTTAAGATTAGCCATAAAAATCAAAACGAACCCCGATGTTAATAAAAACACATGTGATGTTAACATTGTTCGAGAATCGCTCGAGGAACATAGTGGACGTGGGTAAAGTGGACTCCGGTGACCGGTTATGTTTCTTGCAACCTGTGTCCTACCGGATTACACCGGCTTTGTATGCCATGGTTTTTCTGTATGTTTGCCAGATTATGAGAAAATCCATGAACGAGTTTACCAGTCGTTATTGTTATTATATGTTTACGTGCGATACCGGTAACCTCGAATGCGCTTGAGGGCTAGGGACCACATAGGTAAACGTAGGAGAACGTATCCGGTGAGAACGTTTTCCGACCAAGGAACGTTCTAAACGGCTATGCGTGAGTTAGTTAGTAATGTTTGTGTGTGATGTTGGTGTATGAATGTAGACTCTCCCTTCCGTGGTGTCTAACAAGACTTAACCCAATGTGTGATTGTTTAACTAAGTTCAAAGTTGACTTCTAAAAGTGAGACGGGGGAGTGAGGAGTCCGGTCTGTTCCGGCCACGCGGTGAGTATGGGGGTCGTTGTCATAGCAGTTCGATCCTTCTGTATGTTATGGTTGTTTTCCAATTTGGTTCCCAACCTTCCTTTAGCTTAACCAGGCTATTACTGACTCACGTCGGGCCACAGGGCATACTAATTGGTATGTTTGTTTCGGTGTGTGCTTGGATCACTATTCCGAGACCCTTGTGTTAAGTTAACCGTTCATTTAACAGACGGTAACGAGTTATGTAACGAGCTTATCATGAGACTGGCAACATTCTCTAGGCTCAGCCCGTGTTTCCAATGTTTGGGTCGGTTCCTAAGAGACCATTCCGTTATGTTATGTATCCTTGTTGTGATGCAATGTCTATTGCGTGTTATGTTGTGCACGTGGAACGTGCAAAGTGTTGTTAAGTGTTTGTTATGTAGTGTATGTATTATTGTAAAATGTGGAGTATGTGGATCAGGATATGAATCCCAGTTGGAGAAAAGCGGCGTTTAAGGTTAACCCGATTTAAGGGTAAGTGTCGTCTGTAAGGAAGTAGCTCCATAGAGGAGGACCACTCTAGGGATATTGAATACCGTTGAGTGACTTATAAGTAAGGATGTTTATCTGTTTGTTGCCGTTGAGGCGAATGTTGTGTTTTGTGTGTTTACAGTTGATGCATGATTAAAAATAATCAACCGCTGCTAAGACGACAATTAGTTGTGCGTGGCCCGGTAGATCGTGGGCTGCGGGATTACCATACCAGCAAAGGTGCTGAGCCCCTTGGGCCACCCTTCTTTCTTTTTCCATATTCAGGTACGAAGTGCTGGAAGCCGTTCGAGAGTAGATGGGTAGTCGTGTACATGGGTAAATTTATGTAGTTATACAGTAGGTGTAGTAAGACCGAATTGTTGTCTGGCACCAGTTTTATAATACTCGGTATAGTGAAGTTGTACGCATTTTGTTGTTGTTAATGGAAAGGGATAGTATGGTAGTCGCTCGGGAATTTAGCCCATCAGACGTAAAATGATGTGTATTAGCCTTGTTAGGCCACGTGGGTGGTTAACGGCGTGTAACACCAGCAGTTGATTATTTGATGAGTTGTTATTCCGCTTGAGGAGTGTTGTTATGTATTGTTGTTGGATGGGGTGTTACAGCCACTTTGAGAACTTCGGACGTCTCAGTTGGTGAGAGCTTCCAGGCACTGCGCTTGCTTTCAAGTGGTTTGTTATGAACAACGGACAGCTGACTCTAGATCAATAGTTGAGGGAACCATCCCAGGATCCAAGTGAGGAACAAATTCATCCTGAAGATTCAAAGTTGAAAAAAGAGGCACATTCTTGAAGTCATATCACAAATAATGAATCATAGATCACTAAGGCACAAAGATTTGTCAATAGGTATTTACCAACAAAAGCGTATTCCAAACTGAATTCGAACGAGAGTAATTAATATTCACAATATGTACTATAGGATCATCTTAGAAACTAACCTATTCTTTGTCAAACATGACTAGGAAGAAACTAATTATTCTTTTTCAGAAAGACTAGACTCGTGACCTTGAACATCCTACCAGCAGATAATGTTGAAATGTCAAATGAAATCTAACGAAAAGCAAAAAGTTCCATTTCAATATTGCGCAAGACTATCTTCATAGGTTTACCTGAAGTCCACAAATACTCAGGAAGGGGTACATCATGCACTTGTAACAGTACACAAGATAAATACCACCATTAAAGCCACACTAGTTGTTGATCCTAATGGTGAGTATATTAAATTTGGTAGTTCACATTTGAGGCCTGGCCAGGGTTGGCGCATGCACACATAGCTCTCATTGCCATCATATGCTAAAAAACAAGTGGAGAAAACCAAAACAGTGAACCAACTAAGAGAATCCATTAATAGTATCCCTACATAAGAGATTCCAGCACAAAACGACTCACCTTCCTTGTCAACAATGCCTCTCAGATTAGCAAACGCAGCAGGAATGAGGCCACTTATTTGGTTCCTACTCAAGATGCTGAATTAACACAAGATCAAAAACTGGATAAGAACTGATAAATAGACTTCCTCAATAGAAAAATAGAATTGATCAATTATATGGGCAATAACATACAATTTAAGAGATGCTCAAGGTCTTGAGGGATGAAGGTATGGTACCATTTATGACACTGTTAGAGAGATCTCTGGAAAACATAAAGAAAGTGATAATTACTAGCAGCTTAAAAGGTGACATTAATTATCAGCAAGAGTTGCGCTTACAGATTATCCAGATTGCCCATTTTAGATAACTCAAGTGGAATGGAGCTCTCAAGTCTATTTGACGAAAGGTTTCCTGAAATGCAACAGTTATTATTAGTTAAATCATATTCCATGAAGATCACGAGCCATCAAAAGTAGATGGGGCTAAGCGAAAATCTATCATAGAGAAAAAATGATGTGATAATTCTCTCTTAAATCGTAGTTGGTGGTATACCTGTTGACAAATATAATAACACAAAATTACAGTGAGGCATATACATACAAGTATATCATGTTTTCCAAGTTTTCAAATGCTAATGGATGGTTCCATTCAGCTTGTTTCCTAGCAAATTATTGTACGTAGAAAAAAGTTATTCGAATCACCAAGGAATGCAAATTATGAAATGAGCATATAAGTCATAAGAGCTCCACGTTCAGGTCAAACACATAAACAATTTGTAAGCTTTACCAATTTTGGAGGAATGTGTCAGATTATCTGAGTGTCATTTAATTCCATGAAAAATACAACTAAGTAGAAAAGTAGATTGAAGCAAAATGTGGGCAACAAAGTAACATAAAATTCATTTTGAAGCTAGACTGACAAACAAATACACATAAAAGTAAAAAAGCTTTGACATGCTTCCCAACTATGGAGGGATCAAACAACTCAGTTTGTTTCGAAGCAAATACTTATGGGATATAACAATTTTCAATGCGTACATACAAAATGCAGCTATGTTAGAATAAACTGGGAAAATTAATCTAGACAAATTTAGTAGAGCTAGCGGAAAAAATGACCTTAGGTATTTAATTGAACAACATGATATTCAATTTCTCAGTGTAACTTACGGTTCTCAAAATGGGAGGGAACTGGGTTAAAAAGCAACAACTCTTGAAACCATCAAGCAGAGCTCACAACATCGATAGAAAGTTGTATAAACAGATTAAAAGAAAGACAGAGAGTTACCACAGGGAGAAGAATTTTATTCGAACCCTAAAATCAAAGTCACAACCCAAATTGAATTGAAGGTGCGTACCTCAGTTTGGTGAATCAACTCTCAAAAATCGAGCGTGCTCCCTCGATCAATCTCTTGCCATAAATAATCGGTAAACAGATTAAAAGAAAGACAGAGACTTACCACAGGGAGAAGAATTTTAATCTCACCCTAAAATCAAAGTCACAACCTAAATTGAATTGAAGGAGCGTACCTCAGTTTGGTGAGTCAACTCTCAAAAATCGAGTGTGCTTCCTCGATCTATCTATTGCCATAAATAATCGGTAAACAAGATTAAAAGAAAGATAGAAAGTTACCACAGGGAGAAGAATTTTATACGAACTCTAAAATCAAAGTCACAAGCCAAATTGAATTGAAGGTGCGTACCTCAGTTTGGTGAATCAACTCTCAAAAATCGAGCGTGCTCCCTCGTTGTTCGCTTTCTTCTGTCTCTCAAATAACCAGTGTTCGCCTCTCGCACAGCGTCACAGGTCGTTGATCTCGGCTAGGTCTAACATCTTCAATCTCCAGAGAATTCTAGGTGAATATGTACATTCATTGTGTTAGGATACGTAAGGGATTAACTTTATTGCTAAGGGTACAGTAGTCTTTTTTTTAAAGATGATTAGTGAAAGGGCCGGAGAAGTTTTTCATGTCTACAACTGTTGTCTATTTGCATTTATGACAACTAATTAATTAACTATTGTCTTATGAGTATATTTTGCAACTTACGTTCTCTTATTATATCAATGACACCACTAATACAGTAACTATTGTCTTTGGAGTGTTGTCATTAATCTTTTCTGTAGTAGTGAACAAGGAACATACTACGCCATTCTTCACTCATTATTTTGCAACCCTAAATCGCAAAAAAGGAACACACATGTTCTAGCCTCTTCATTCTCTTCTCTTCTGTGCTCTGTTTGATATCTGCGAAGCGGCACTTCTAAATCGCCGACGATTTTGAAAAATATTTCAGAGACTATAAACCACGGTTATATGTATAACCGTGGTTTATTCATTGATTTTATAGATAATATACCACGGTTTTGACCTTTAACTGTCGTATAAAAGGACTTTATACCACGGTTATCTTCTTAACCGTCGTTTAAAATCGTTGAGGACCGCGTCCAAAAACGGTCTTAAACGACGGTCATCGCAAACCGTGGTATATAGTCTACTTTTAAATGACAGTTATCAACCGTGGTATATAGGCAATTTTCTATATGCGACGGGAGCATAAACCACGGTTCCTAACCGTGGTATATGAGCAAAATAACCGTGGTTAAAAACCTTTTTTCCATTAGTGTGTTTAAGGATATAGAAGATGAGTTTTCTGGCACGTCCGAACTTCCGTCCGAATTTGGAAGCTCGGACATGCCCTGTTGCGTCTAAATTTTCTGAGTTTCGACCAGTGTCTGAACTTCTGTCCGGCCTTTGATGTTCGGACACACCCATCTCTTTTCTCTGGTTTTTCCTCGACCTGTGTCCGAACTTTGGGAAGCTCGGACACATGTTCGGACACTCGAAATTTTTCCTTTGATTTTTCCTCGACCTATGTCCGAACTTTGAAAGCTCAGACACATGTTCGGACATACGTCTGGTTTCTCCCATTTGAGTCTCGATCAATGTCCGAACTTTGTAAACTCGGACACAAGTTCGAACATGGTACAATTTTGACCAAACAACTTTGTTTAAGGTTAGAAACCGATGTCTAATGATGGTGATTATTTAGTAATGATGTTATGAGGTTGTCTAAGACATGTTAGGTGTGTTATAATGATAATTAAAAAGGTGAGAAGTTAATACAAAGTGTGAAAATAGAATAACTAGTCATGTGAAGTAATAAGTTAACAACGAACTAGTGCGTTAATTAACCGACATTACTAAATGTGTATAGGATTCTCAAACAGTGGAAACCAGTCGAAGCAAGGACCAAGGTATGGTTTTCTTGCAGTCTGTTGCCTACCGGTTTACACCGGCTTGTGTGTTGTTTGTTTTTCTGTGTGTTTATGACCTTGTAAGACTTAAGTCATGTAATGAGTTTGCAGTTGTTAATATTACTATGTTGTTAAGTGTGACTGATTTCCATTGTGTATGGCTAACAAGACTTAACCAATTGTATGTGATTGTTTGTTGAGTTCGACATTGAACTTCTAACAAGTGCTAACTGGGGAGTGAGGAGTCCGGTAGTTCCGGCCACGCGTGTGAGTATGGGAGTCGATGTCATAGCCGGTTCGATTCTCTTTGTATGTTATGGTTGTTTTCCATTTTGGTTTTGATCCTTCCCTTTAGCTTATCCAAGGCTATTTTACTGACTCACGTCGGGCCACAGGGGCATACTATGTTTTGTTCGGTGTGCTTGGATAACTATATCCGACGCACCTTTGTGTTAACATATTCGTTCAATTTAACAGGACGGTAACGAGTTATGTAACGAGCTTAGCATGAGTTTGGCAACATGCTCTAGGCTCTCAACGGGATCTAATTGTGTTGGTTCGCTTCCTAAAGGGATTCGTTCTTGTATGTATTGTGTGATGTTGTTATGCAATACTCTTGCTATGATATATATGTTGTATGTTTAAAATGAATGCCATGTTATCATGGCAATTAGTTACGCGTATCCCGGCAGCCGATGGGCTGCGCGTTAACCATACCAGCCAAGGGTTGCTGACCCCCTCGGGGGCTCCATATTTTATTGCAGGATGAGGATCGAGGAAGCGGAATGGCTATAGATTCTAGGCTGCAGAAATACTTTTGGTTATTTTTGGATGTTGAGCCCGGGATGCGCCTGTGCTCCCGTGGCGGTATATTTTGATACCGTTTGTATTACATTGACGGTCGTTGACAGTTGACAGTGGAGTTCATGTGTACATTTTACAGTGATGGATGTTGTTAAATACTCGGTATGTTGGTTATGTATATATGGATGTTAGTACCTAATGCTCGGGAGTCTGATCATCAGACCGGTACGCTTGTATTTATTCTGCCTTGTTAACCACGTGGGTGGTTAACGGCGTTGTAGCACTGAACCGTTTAGTTAATATTTAGTTGTTTATATCTGCTGTGATTTCAATTGTTGTTAAGTGCGTAGTAGGGGTGTTACAAAAAGTGGTATCAGAGCGAAGTATCGCTCTGATGGCTAGAATACCGAGCTTAGGAATATACCGAGTTAGGAAACCTAACCATAGTTACCTAAGTGAATAGTTATGAGAAGGTTAACCACTAACTAAGTGTGGAGATACCTTATTGTCGGGAAGATGTTACAACCGTTGGAACCAATAAGTGTGCAAGCACAGTGCTAATAAATGTTCGTGTGAATTCAGATGTTAGGTAGACCACGAGGTCGAGGCCGCGGACGCGGTATTGGTGATACTGGGAACCAGGGAGAGAACCCTACGGCGCAGCCCAGATGGTCCCGGAGTTGGTAGCTGCGATGCAGCAGCAGCAAGGCAGTGCGGGTCAACAAGGGCCACAACCGCAACCACAGCCGCGCGAGACCAACTGGGTCATGGCGTTGGCGGATTTGAGACCCCGTCATTTAGTGGGGAGACCGACCCCGGTAAGTTGGAGGCATACATCTCCAAGATGGAGACCGCCTACGAGACCTTGAATGTGCCCGAGGAGGTCAAGGTCCGTCTTGCCGCTTACTACTTGAAGGGATCGGCTCAGAGTTGGTGGAAACTAGTAAGGGAGGGCAGAGTTGGTGATCCTACCTTCCAGTGAAGGGAGTACACGGCCCTGCTGCGAGCCAAGTACTACCCGATTCATGTGCAAGAGGCCAAGCGCCTAGAGCTCGACAATTTGAGGCAAGGGGATAAGATGACGGTTGATGAGTACTACTCCGCTTTCATCGGACTTATCCATCTGCTGCCGGATCTGGGTTACTCAGACCGGATTTTAGTGAACCGTTTCTACAACGGATTGAGCTACCGCCTACGCTATGGTATGGGGCCCAGCGGGTATACTACCTTGCAGGTAATGAACTATAGTGTGATGGGAATAAGTGTGTGCAGTGTGTTAATGTAATTGTGAGTTTGTTTTGCGGGGCATACCTAACACCCTAAATATAGGAGTGCTATCATGTCGCTGCTATTGTAGAGATCACCGTCCGTTGAGGGACGAGGAGAATGCGCTCAAGCGCAAGGCCACGAGCGAGGGTCTAGGCACGCAAGGGCACGGGGGAGGAAAGAAGAAAAAGCCATACCCCCAGTCCCAGAAAGGACAAAAACAGGGTGGCAAAGGCCAAGCCCAGACCACCACTGCTGAGGAGCCTCTGCAGCTCACCTATGCATATGCGGCCAAGCCCTTACGCTCTTACCCGCCCAAGGGTAACTAATAAAATTCGAATACCGAATTCTAGTGTGTGTTGTTATTTTGTGAAGTATATACTGAGTGTGTGATGTGTTGGCAGCTAGCACGGGCTCTGGATCCGATCGCCACTACTACTACAAGTGGTGCAAGGGAGACCATCCCGGCAAGGACTGTAAGAGAGATGATGTGCAGTGCCGATTCTACAAGAAGATGGGGCATCGTGACTACGAATGCTTCCAGAACCCGAATGGCAGAAACTACAGGCCTAAGGGGCAGTGGAAGGGTAAGGCCGCCGTGACTACCGATGGCCCGAAGACGGCTAATCAGCCACCCCCAGATCAGAGGTACACTGATTCCCAGAAGGGGAAGGGGTCGGGATCCGGCAAGGCCGCCCTGAATGTGGTGGACCGGTCTGAGGCACCAGGGCCCTCTTCTAGACCAGGTATCGCCTAAACCGTTGAATGAAATAAGTGATTGCATACCGCATTTCATGCATGTGTGTTAGTGAGTTTAAGTGTACAACCATGTGAGTAAAGAATTAAAGTATAATGTGAAAGTCACCTAAACTAGGTAATGTTAAAACTTAGGAACCTTCAATATCTGTTATCCAATCCCGCCCACACCAAACCCTGAAGAAACCACCATCAACATCACCGACTTTCCAATGGAGCAATGTCAGGTCATCCAACCAGGTATGATACTTTTAATTGGATACCTGACACCGGAAGCACAAATCCACATCATCAGACGATGCAATGAACTAGGAGCAGCACCTGAAGGTTTCTACACACCCGAATACCCGAGTGGATCGAATATGAAATTGAAGATGATGTGCATGGGTAAGGACTGGAATCCTTACACCAAGACATATCAAGACGTGCGAGCTGAAGACGGAGCAACTGTACCGATGATACCTGAGGAGTTCCTTGCGGTCGTTAACCACGCCGTGGGAATTGCTCAGCAAGTTGAATCAGATTCAATACCAAGTGTTAAAGCAGATTTATGTATTATGGACTTCTACCAGAAAGGTGGACGGTTAGGTTTACACCAAGATAAGGACGAGTCACCCGAGTCTCTATGCAAGGGAGTACCCGTGGTGTCTTGGTCCATTGGTGATACCGCAGTGTTTGTGTACGGCGAGCAGAAGCGTGGTGATCTCACGAAGAAGTTAGTATTGAAGTCAAGTGATGTATTAATTATGGGTGGGCAGTCACGGATGCTATATCATGGCATCAAGAAGATCAAACTGAATACCGCACCATCGACAGTGATCAATGCCATACACATGAAACCCGGACGTTTGAATTTGACCTTCAGGCAGTTTTAAAGCCTTGTGTGAACATGTAGTCTGTTAAACCAGTGTATGTTAAGGATGTTATGTATGTGTGAGTTATGTTAGAAATGTAAACCAACTTGTGGTGTAAAGAGAACGTTAATGAATAAAGTGGAGTTGTTTGAAGTATGTCAACCGTGTTATTTCCAAATACTTATTAGTTTGCCAATAAATTAGGCTGTGCACTCGGAACGGGAGGTATACTGAGTGTCTGCAATGAGGCAGAAGCCGGCAAGAGCAGCACAATCCTCACCGGTACCTTTCCAGTCAATGGCGTGGACGCTTCGATCTTGTTTAACTCCGGAGCCTCACATACATTTATTTCGTTGTCTTTTGCGAAGAGGCTGGGGTTAGATGGTAATGAGATGCCAGACTTTCTAGTCACTCTCCCGTCGAAAGAGCGGATCAGGTGTACCCGCTACCACCGAGATGTTGTTGTGCGAATTAGAGATGAAGAGTTTCCGATCGACTTGATAGAGTTCGAGGGACTTGGTTTTGATGTGATTATCGGGATGAACTGGTTGGAGCAGTACAAGGGCAGAATCCTATGTGCCGAGCATCGTCTACTTCTTCGGAGTCCGTCTGGGGTTACTATATCATACCGCCAGAGGCCCAGGGAGCCTTCGACTCAGATCATCACCGCCATGGCCATGTGTTGTGAGATACGACGAGGGAATGATGTATACCTCTGCTATGTCTAGGACATAGAGAGAGACCCAGAGTTTAGCCCAGATGTGCCGGTAGTGTCGTAGTTTCCTGATGTATTTCGTAAGGAACTGTCGGGCATGCCGCTAGCACGAGAAGTTGAGTTTGAGATTGATTTGGTTCCGGGCACCGGACCAATAGCGAAGGCGCCCTATCGTATGGCTCCAGCAGAGATGACAGAGCTCAAGGAACAGCTGAGAGACCTACTCGACAAGGGATTTATCCGCCCTAGCGTTTCACCATGGGGAGCGCCGGTTCTCTTCGTGAAGAAGAAGGACGGTAGCCTCCGCCTTTGTATCGACTATCGAGAGCTGAATGCAGTTACAGTGAAAAACCGTTATCCTTTACCACGCATCGACGACTTATTTGATCAGTTGAGAGGAGCATCAGTATTCTCCAAGATAGATCTACAATCCGGATACCATCAGATTGCCATCCGTGAAAGTGACATTGAGAAGACCGCTTTCAGAACCAGATATGGACATTACGAGTTTACGGTCATGCCATTTGGTTTATCCAATGCACCGGTGAAGTTCATGGACTTAATGAATCGCTTGTTCCAAGACCAGTTGGACAAGTCAGTGGTAGTCTTCATCGACGATATTCTTGTGTATTCAAAATCGAAGGGTGAGCATGAAAGCCACCTGAGAAGTGTGTTGCAAACATTGAGGAAGAATCAGTTGTATGCGAAATTTTCTAAGTGTGAATTTTGGTTGAACCAAGTATCTTTTCTTGGTCATGTGATTTCTGAGGCTGGGGTCGTTGTGGATCCAGCAAAGATAGATGCAGTGCGCACCTGGCCTAGACCGAAGATAGTTACCGACATACGGAGCTTCCTCGGTCTGGCAGGATATTACAGGAGGTTTGTGAAGGACTTCTCCAGTGTCTCGAAGCCAATGACTTCCTTAATGAAGAAGGATGCACCATTCGAGTGGATAGTCGACTGTGAGAGTTCTTTCCAGAGGCTCAAGGATGCTCTGACATCTGCACCAGTCCTGACTTTACCAGACGGTTCAGATGGTTTTGAGGTCTATTGTGACATCAGGCAGAGGTATGGGATGTGTATTGATGCAGCACGGGAAGGTCGTAGTGTACGCCTCCCGACAGCTGAAGAAGCATGAAGAGAACTACCCTACCCACGATTTAGAATTGGGTGCCATTGTCTTCGCATTGAAGATATGGCGACATCACTTGTATGGGGTAAGCGTGACAATCTATTCTGACCACAAGAGTTTAAAATACTTGTTCACTCAGAAGGAGTTGAACATGAGACAAAGAAGGTGGGTCGAGTTCTTAAACGACTACGACATCAATTTACAGTACGAGGAGGGAAAAGCAAATATGGTAGCTGACGCATTGAGTCGCCGAGCACACTCTCTCCATTCGATAGTCTCTCATACTAGCTTGGTTGAAGAGGTGCGGAGTGCTCAGATGACGGATCAGTATATGTTGGAGATCAGACAGAAGCTTATTGATGACACATTCGAGGGTCAGAAGTACGACTTCCGACTCCACGATGATGACCTGATTAGGCTCAATGGCCGACTGTGTATTCCGAGGAGTAGCGCTGAGCTGAAGGAGCGCATATTGAGTGAATCCCATTGTTCTACGACTTCGATTCACCCCGGAGCTTCAAAAATGTATAAGGGTATGAAACGTTATTTTTGGTGGGTTGGAATGAAGAAAGATGTGAATGATTATGTATTGAGGTGTCTCACTTGTCAGAAGGTCAAGTTTGAGCACCGACGGCCTGGTGGTATGGTGCAGCCAATGCCAGTGCCTGAGTGGAAGTTCCATGACATTTCTATGGACTTCGTAGTAGGGCTTCCGCCTACAAGGGGAGGTCTGAATATGATTTGGGTTATTGTTGACCGACTGACCAAGGTGGCCCGATTCATTCCGATGAAGGACACTTGGAAAGTGGCAAGACTTGCAAAGCTCTTTGATAGAGAGATTGTTCGGCACCATGGGGTACCGAAGACTATCGTGTCTGATAGGGATACCAGATTCCTCTCGAGGTACTAGAGAACTACATGGGAAGCGCTTGGTACCGAGTTGAAGCTAAGTACAACGTTCCACCCATAGATAGATGGTCAGAGTGAGCGCACCATCCAGACACTTGAGGATATGTTACGTGCATGTGCACTTGATTTTCAGACCAGCTGGATTGACAAGTTACATCTGATAAGTCGGGAATTTGTCTAAGTTTACTAGGCTAATTCATGCTTAATTATCTACATTATGTCATTAACTTCCCTCCTTAATGCTTTATTTACACTTTATTGTCATATCTGTCTCCAATGATAGATTTGATATGTTTTCAGGATGAAATGCTCAATAAAGTGCTTAAATGAAGATGTTAGAGGTTGAGGCAACAAGTGGAACTCAAACCAGAGTCAAAGGCTGCATTTTACCAATTACTGTCGTGATTTAATGAGGGTCCGGGTTTGTATCCGACTTTGTAAACCCGGACCATCTCATCGAAGAACTTTCTGACTAGTTTTAGTGGTGGTCCGGGTTTGCGTACTGGTTTGCAAACCCGGACCGTCTTCAAGCGAGAACTCTCTGCCTAGTTTTAGTGGTGGTCCGGGTTTGCGTACTTGTTTGCAAACCCGGACCAATATAAGCGGAGCGCTAGTTTTACTACGGAAATAACGGATTAGTTGTTTTATCTTTAGTTACCTGTTATTATATATTCTAGCGGTCGCTTAATTGGGGAGATTAAAGATAGAATTCTGAGGCTTATAAAAGGAGAGTCTGGCCAACGTTAGAAGGGGGACACTTACACACACCACAATTGTCACGATACAACACAGAGAGATTATCTTAGTTTGAGATTTATTCTGATTGGGAGTCTGGAGCAGAGTAGAGGAAGCAGTTCATCACGGAGACTTCTCCAGAAGTCTCAATAGAGTTTCTTCTTGTTCTTTATTACTACTCATCAGTTTTGCTTATCGTAAACATGTCAATGTCTGAGTAGTTTCCTTTAGATTTCGGTTTGCTATGTATCCCTAAATCTACTATTCCTGTTCCTTTGTGATTTAATGCAATTCGATTGAGTAAAGTTATTTTCCTTGCTTAATTTCTTTAATCGTTATAATTTGGCTAATTATAAAGATTAGTATTTTGTTAGCTTATATGTGACGACTGCAGCTTTCAATTGATTACAGGAAAATAACCGGTTAGTTTAGAGACGGTAATTCCTCTAAATTGCTAATTGACCAATAAACTAGATTGTTCTTAAGGCGGTTAGTAAACAGTGGGTTCGTAACGAGAGTTAGAATTTGGTCTTTGCTAACTAGTATTTGCTAAGCGGGAGACCGGAGGTAAATTATCTTTGTTCTAGGGTTTTACTCAGAATTATCTTGGAAATCACTTAGGGATAAGAATTACAGATTTAGGGTGCAGTAGTAAACCGGGATCTCCTTTCCAAATCAGTTTCACAACATTTATTTTTCCTGCTTGTTATTGTTTCACATTCTGTTTACAGTTTCTAATTGTCATCAAATCAAACCCCAATTTCCTGTTTTAATTTGTTATTTCACTTTCCGTTTAATAAAGATTTAAACTAGACACATCGCCTCCACTGGTTCGATACTTAGGGAATACTCTCTATTAAAACTTGCTAGAATTGATCGGTACACTTGCCGTTAGGTCTTATAAAAACTAAAACTAGGACTCCCCTGGATTTTGTTGTTGTTGCATATGTAGAACGACCCCACCCCACACTTGAGCTTTTCTCAAGTGTTGCAGCCTGGTTGCAGTATCATCATGAAGAATTCATCTGAAAGAAAGACACTAAAAGCAACCAAAAACTACAAACAGAGTTAAGAGTTAGTAAACAACAAAACCAGGGAAATAACTACAAAAAGAAATTAAAACCAAAATTAAAAACTAACAAATAAAAATATAATGCTGGGTTGCCTCCCAGCTAGCTGCCCTTCTTTAACGTCTTTGGCTAGACTATACCCTTGAGGTTATCCAGGATCGAATATGAATGTCGATGTCGGTGCCAAAGGGTGGGCGGGTCGGGCATCATATATCTTCACAAAACGTCCTCGATCAAATGGAAATAAAACCTCAACACTCCAAATATGAAAGTGCAAACTCCACCAATCATGCGTCAGGTGGTTATGTTGAGGTGGGTGATCCTTCATGTAAAGATCACACTTTGGCTGATCCTCCTTCTCAAATTCAAGGATGTAAACATCCTTGTCATCTGGTAGAAGCTCAAAGGAAGAACCAATAGGAAGATCAACTTCAACAGGAGTTAAGGGCTCCGTGAAGTCAATGAGATAACTCTGCTCAGATGGCTCATCAATAGGTGCAGGAAGGAGGTCAATTGGAAAACTCTCTGGCTCAGGTACAGGTGGAGAAGGAATATACTGGATAGCTTCATGAATTAGATCATTTTCTAACTCTGTAGCTGCACTAACTTGTTCAATCTATAGCTCTGGTCGCTCCATAATCTCCACCTCACGTGTGTCTGCAACTTCAGGGATCGAATGATCAAGCTGCGTATCACTCCACTCAGCTACTGCAGTTGGTTATTTGCCCTCACGAGCGTCTAACCTTTCAATCAAGAGAGCCATTTTGGCCGACATATAGTCCAGTCTTGCATGCACTCTCCGACATGATGTAGTTCTCATGCTCAGTAGACTTTGATTTCCAGCTTTCGATAAAAGGAACCTGACAGTGAGAACTTTCATGGTTTCCTCCACATGTTTGACAAACATCCCATTGGTTGTAACTCTGTGCAGGATAATAGTCTTCAGGAGACGGCTGTGCTTCAGGAGGGCTAGACGATATAAAACTTCTTAGAGAATCCTCCAATCCATAAGAGACAACTGGACAATAAGCACGCTCGTGGTTTCCTCCACACCTTTCGCATACAACCCATTGGTTGTAATATCCAGGCCAACCTCCTGACGGATTGTAATATCCATCCATCAAGTCAAAGTACCTCGAAATAAAAAATAAATAAATTATATACATAAAGAAGAAAATAAAAATAAAAATAAAAATATGTACATAACAATAAAATAAATAAAAACAATGAAAAAGTCAATAAAATTAAACTAAACAAATTCCTATAAATTAAAATCAAAGAAATAGAAGCAAAACAAAAAAAACAAATAAAAGAAAAACTATAATAAAACAAAATCAAAATAAAGAGAACGAAAACAAATAAAAAAACAAAACTAAACAAAAAAAATTAAACTAATCTAACAAAGTTACAATCTCATAAATAAAAAAAAAAACTAAGATAAGCCTAAACAAATACTAATCCTAAAAACAAAACGACTAAAAAATAAAATCACTCAAACGAACAAAATTAAATATCAACTAATTATAAACAAATAGACAAACTAACAAAAATAAAACTAAACTAAAAATAAATTAAACAAACAAAACAAAATAAAAGGAAAAAAACGAACCAAATAAACTAAAAGTAATTAAACAAAACAAAACAAAACAAAAATAAACTAAAAGGAACTAAACAAAACAAAATAAATAAAAGAAAAATAGACTAAAGACTAAACTAAATAATCGTGCCTCCCCGGCAACGGCGCCAAAAACTTGTTGGGGTAAGACCTAACGGCAAGTGTACCGATCAATTCTAGCAAGTTTTAATAGAGAGTATTCCCTAAGTATCGAACCAGAGGAGGCGATGTGTCTAGTTTAAATCTTTATTAAACGGAAAGTGAAATAACAAATTAAAACAGGAAATTGGGGTTTGATTTGATGACAATTAGAAACTGTAAACAGAATGTGAAACAATAACAAGTAGGAAAAATAAATGTTGTGAAACTGATTTGGAAAGGAGATCCCGGTTTACTACTGCACCCTAAATCTGTAATTCCTATCCCTAAGTGATTTCCAAGATAATTCTGAGTAAAACCCTAGAAAAAAGATAATTTACCTCCGGTCTCCCGCTTAGCAAATACTAGTTAGCAAAGACCAAATTCTAACTCTCGTTACGAACCCACTGTTTACTAACCGCCTTAAGAACAATCTAGTTTATTGGTCAATTAGCAATTTAGAGGAATTACCGTCTCTAAACTAACCGGTTATTTTCCAGTAATCAATTGAAAGCCGCAGTCGTCACATATAAGCTAACAAAATACTAATCTTTATAATTGGCCAAATTATAACGATTAAAGAAATTAAGCAAGGAAAATAACTTTACTCAATCGAATTGCATTAAATCACAAAGGAACAAGAATAGTAGATTTAGGGATACATAGCAAACCTAAATCTAAAGGAAACTACTCAGACATTGACATGTTTACAATAAGCAAAACTGATGAGTAGTAATAAAGAACAAGAATAAACTCTATTGAGACTTCTGGAGAAGTCTCAGTGATGAACTGCTTCCTCTGCTCTGCTCCAGACTCCCAATCAGAATAAATCTCAAACTAAGCTAATCTCTCTGTGTTGTATCGTGACAATTGTGGTGTGTGTAAGTGTCCCCCTTCTAACGTTGGCCAGACTCTCCTTTTATAAGCCTCAGAATTCTATCTTTAATCTCCCTAAATAAGCGACCGCTAGAAGATATAATAACAGGTAACTAAAGATAAAACAACCAATCCGTTATTTCCGTAGTAAAACTAGCGCTCCGCTTATATTGGTCCGGGTTTGCAAACAAGTACGCAACCGGACCCACCACCACTAAAACTAGGCAGAGAGTTCTCGCTTGAAGACGGTCCGGGTTTGCAAACCAGTACGCAAACCCGGACCACCACTAAAACTAGTCAGAAAGTTCTTCGATGAGATGGTCCAGGTTTACAAAGTCGGATACAAACCCGGACCCTCATTAAATCACGACAGTAATTGGTAAAATTCAGCCTTTGACTCTGGTTTGACTTCCACTTGTTGCCTCAACCTCTAACATCTTCATTTAAGCACTTTATTGAGCATTTCATCCTGAAAACATATCAAATCTATCATTGGAGACAGATATAACAATAAAGTGTAAATAAAGCATTAAGGAGGGAAGTTAATGACATAATGTAGATAATTAAGCATGAATTAGCCTAGTAAACTTAGACAAATTCCCGACTTATCAACATCTGATCGAGTTTAGCTACAACAACAGTTACCATGCTTCGATCAAGATGTCTCCCTTCAAGGCATTATATGGTAGACCATGCCGCCCGCCATTATGCTGCGATGAGTCGAGTGAGATGGTCATTATAGGACTAGAGTATCTGGAGCAAGTTCAAGCAGAAGTACGCCAGATTCGGGCTAACATGAAGTCAGCTCAGGATAGGCAGAAATCATACGCCGATGTGCGCAGACGTGACCTGGAGTTCGCCGTAGGTGACCAGGTATTTCTTAGAGTATCCCCCATGAAGGGAGTGTTTCGTTTTGGCCAGAAAGGCAAGTTGAGCCCGAAATATGTGGGGCCATAAGTTGTGACGGAGCGGATCGGCCCGGTAGCTTACAGACTTGATTTACCCGCCAAGCTGGGCAAGGTACATGATGTATTTCATGTGTCCCAGTTGAAGAAATATATGTCTCATCCATCTCATGTACTTCAGCCGGAAAGGCTAACCTTAGAGCCGACCATGCGATCAGTGGAGACTCCCGTACGGATTCTGGATACTAAGACTCGAGACACTTGCCATAAGTCTGTGAGACTGGTGAAGGTCCTCTGGTCTAACCAGGACGTCGAGGAGGCCACTTGGGAGCTGGAAGATAAGATGAAGGCGAAGTACCCGTCATTGTTTACTTCTTAGTGTTTATATGTATAGTACGGGGGCGTACCCTATTTTAAGGGGGGTAGAGCCGTTTCGGTTATGTGTGTATGACATGTATTTGGATACATTGTCTATGTGTTATGTTGTTATCTTGTTATGTTACAGACCGTTGTGTCTGAATGATGTTATGTTGTTATGTTGTTTGGACCCTGTGTCCGGTGCTATGTAGATATGTTGTTAATGTTGTTATGGAAGTATTGTTTATATGTATTCCCATGTTCTAATATTTAGGATATGTGGGAAGTATGAACTTTGGGGACAAAGTTCTTTAAAGGGGGGTAGATTGAAATAGCCCAAACCTAGGTATGTTGTTTAAACATTAAAATATGGTATATTAAGACTAAAAAGAGTCTAAGAACATTATTAAACAATTTAACCATAGAAAAACAAAAAACATACCTTAAAGTCAATAAGGGCCAAAATGTGCTCTAAGCTTGGGATAAGCTTGGTTAAGACCTAATGAGCTTACCAGGACCTTATTTATATATTAATGAACATATTAAACCGATTACAAAAGAAAACCAAGCTTGAAAACAAGTTAAAACACAAAATGTGCTTTAAGGGGTCTTAAAGCACATTTTTGAAAAATTGTCTTGTAAATGAGTTTTGAATGGCTAAATGTCCATCATTACTCTTTAATTAACATGTGTACTACTTAGTATCACAGTAGAAAGTCTAAATCAATGGGAAATCAAAAATTTCACAATTATGTGCCTTGTTTTATGAATAGTAACTAAAATAAGCTAGTTTATAACATAAGTCTATATAAATAAGTTAAATGGTCAACAAAGACTAAAACACCCCTAGATGACTAATGGGGGCCAGTTTTTATGAGGTGAGTCACCACCTTGCAAGTTAACAAGTAAATAACAAATGATAAAGCAAGTTACTATTTGCTTTACTACTTAATATCTTCCAAAAGCAAACTTATCTTCATTCTCTCATTTCCCTTGCTTTCCCACGTCTTATACCTTCCTTCATTCTCTCTTTCACGGTGATGCTACAGCAACAACATCAACCTCCATCTTCCATTGCCATTATCTCCTAGCTCTCTTTGCCAAATCAAAAACTAAGACCACCATTCTCTTAGTCTCATCAAGCTCTTCAACCTTGTCCTCTCAAAATTCCAAGAGCTCCATTTCGGTGCCAAGAGGAATCTCCATGGGAGGAGCTTGAGCTCATCTTTTCACATATTATTGTTCTCCTTTGCTTCTAGGTAAGGAAACTCAAAGAAAAATAACATTTCCTTCATGTTTGTATGTTGTCCGAAAAAACACCATTAATGGTGCCTTTACCTTGCTCGTTCTAGCTTCATTTGAATCTTCCAAGGGCTTGATGGAGTCCTTTCTTGCTACATATCCAAACTCTCTTTCATATCCAAGGTAAAACAATCATCTAAATGTTTTAAGACAATATATGTATCTAGGGTTTACAATGAGATGAGGCATAAAGCTTGAATACTCATTACATTGCTTGTATATTGTTTAGAAGTTGACAAAAATCAACATCCTTACCGATTTTAATCAAGGAAACAAGAAAGAAGTTTGTGAGGAAAAGAGGTAAATATGCTAACCTAATGTAGTTTAATGTCTTAGGAGAAATGAGCTTATATTGCTTGTTAAACTACTTAAGGAGCCAATGGTGAATGACTTAGTAAAATGTTCTCAAGGAGACTATTAAAGGACATATGTATTGTTGTGTATTTGCAGGTCAAAGGCAAATATAATGTGGGAAATTCAGTGTTTATGGTTTATGCACTTTAAGGGCCTAAGAGCCATGTTATTTAAGGGCCTAAGTGCCAAGCAATTTAAATAATGCACTATATTATGATGTAGTGTAGTTTGGGTGAAATTTGTGTATAAGAATGTTGTTGATGGATTTTAGTGTTTTTGGATGTTTAATGGTGAAAACAATGTGTTTTGGTGTAACAAGATGTTAGTAGAACCCATGTCGAAAATTAGGCAATGTATAAGAAGTTTAGGGTGTTTAGATAAGCTTTGGTGAACTAGGAAGTGTTAGAAATGAATAAGTATTTTACTAAAGGAAGAATCAAGTATTAAGGTGTTCAAAATGCAAAAGAAAGACTTAGGCATTATCTTAGAGGATTTAGAAACAAATGGGTGTTTTGGAATACACCAAAGAATACACCAAAGTCATTTTGGAGTGTGTTGAGACTTATGCAAATTTTGGTAAATAAGGAGAAAGTATAAACTTGTAAAGGGATTTCAAGAATGACATAAGAAAAGATGCTTGGAAGATGATGTTGTAATGGAGAGGAAAATACTTTGGCATAATGGTTATTATAGGCATGAAACACCACTTAGAAACCTAAGGAGAAAACATTATAAGTGTTAGGAGTTTTGGTAAGTAATGAGTAAGTGTTTAAGGATATAGAAGATGAGTTTTCTGGCATGTCAGAACTTCCGTCCGAATTTGGAACCTCGGACATGCCTTGTTGCGTCTAAATTTTCTGAGTTTCGACCAGTGTCCGAACTTCTTTCCGGCCTTTGATGTTCGGACACACCCGTCTCTTTTCTCTGGTTTTTCCTCGACCTGTGTCCGAACTTTGGGAAGCTCGGAAACATGTTCAGACACTCGAAATTTTTCCTTTGATTTTTCCTCGACCTATGTCCGAACTTTGAAAGCTCGGACACATGTTCGGACATACGTCTGGTTTCACCCATTTGAGTCTCGATCAATGTCCGAACTTTGGAAACTCGGACACAAGTTCGGACATGGTACAATTTTGACCAAACAACTTTGTTTAAGGTTAGAAACCGATGTCTAATGATGGTGATTATTTAGTAATGATGTTATGAGGTTGTCTAAGACATGTTAGGTGTGTTATAATGATAATAAAAAGGTGAGAAGTTAATACAAAGTGTGAAAATAGAATAACTAGTCATGTGAAGTAATAAGTTAACAACGAACTAGTGCGTTAATTAACCGACATTACTAAATGTGTATAGGATTCTCCAACAGTGGAAACCAATCAAAGCAAGGACCAAGGTATGGTTTTCTTGCAGTCTGTTGTCTACCGGTTTACACCGGCTTGTGTGTTGTTTGTTTTTCTGTGTGTTTATGACCTTGTAAGACTTAAGTCATGTAATGAGTTTACAGTTGTTAATATTACTATGTTGTTAAGTGTGACTGATTTCCCTTGTGTATGGCTAACAAGACTTAACCACTTGTATGTGATTGTTTGTTGAGTTCGACATTGAACTTCTAACAAGTGCTAACTGGGGAGTGAGGAGTCCGGTAGTTCCGGCCACGCGTGTGAGTATGGGAGTCGATGTCATAGCCGGTTCGATTCTCTTTGTATGTTATGGTTGTTTTCCATTTTGGTTTTCATCCTTCCCTTTAGCTTATCCAAGGCTATTTTACTGACTCACGTCGGGCCACAGGGGCATACTATGTTTTGTTCGGTGTGCTTGGATCACTATATCCGACGCACCTTTGTGTTAAGTTATTCGTTCAATTTAACAGGACGGTAACGAGTTATGTAACGAGCTTAGCATGAGTTTGGCAACATGCTTTAGGCTCTCAACGGGATCTAATTGTGTTGGTTCGCTTCCTAAAGGGATTCGTTCTTGTATGTATTGTGTGATGTTGTTATGCAATACTCTTGCTATGATATATGTTGTATGTTTAAAATGAATGCCATGTTATCATGACAATTAGTTGCACGTATCCCGGTAGCCGATGGGCTGCACGTTAACCATACCAGCCAAGGGTTGCTGACCCCCTCGGGGGCTCCATATTTTATTGCAGGATGAGGATCGAGGAAGCGGAATGGCTATAGATTCTAGGCTGCAGAAATACTTTTGGTTATTTTTGGATGTTGAGCCCGGGATGCGCCTGTGCTCCCGTGGCGGTATATTTTGGTACCGTTTGTATTACAGTGACGGTCGTTGACAGTTGATAGTGGAGTTCATGTGTACAGTTTACAGTGATGGATGTTGTTAAATACTCGGTATGTTGGTTAAGTATATATGGATGTTAGTACCTAATGCTCGGGAGTCTGATCATCAGACCGTACGCTTGTATTTATTCTGCCTTGTTAACCACGTGGGTGTTAACGGCGTTGTAGCACCGAACCGTTTAGTTAATATTTAGTTGTTTATTTCCGCTGCGATTTCAATTGTTGTTAAGTGCGTAGTAGGGGTGTTACATTCTTATTCATTATTTGCTTGAGGACAAGCAAAAGCTTAAGTGTGAGGAAGTTGATAAGTGTGAAACATATGGGCTTTTTAGGTCTAATTACCTTATAATATGTAACTGTTTAGCAATGTTTCCCACTTATTACGTTTTTCGATTGATGTTTTGATATGAATTGACGCATTTTATGTGTTAAATAGGAAAACCCCATGGAAATGAAGATTTTTACGGCTATAGGATTACAACGCAACAAACGGGGAACAAATCAGGAAAAAGGCAAAACTTGGCCACGTCCAAACTTACCGCGATGTAAATCCGGACGGCCGTTAAAGAACACGTTCGGATCCGGACGCAAAGCCGGATGTGACCCTAGATTCAGATCCAAAAGTTCTGTCTCACGTCCGGATCCGGACACAAAACCGGACATGACCCGAGATTCAGATCCAAAAGTTTTTTCTCACGTCCAGATCCGGAAACAGATCCGGACGTCACACAGAGACGAAAAATAAAAATACATCACGCTGATAATTAGGCTTTCGGCGCAATTATCAGCTGAAAGCAGAAGTTTAGCCCATGCTTCAAGCAGTTTAGCCGATGCCCATGCTCAATCAGTCTTACCCAACTCACCACTAACCAATGTTTTTACTTTCAAAGCCTATTTAAACTCTCATTCAGCTTCTAATTCAATCGCACCAGACGCTCTCGTCTACTCATACATACTCTCCCTCTCTACTTCCACTTCCATTCACGATAAATCCCATCTCCAGTCACCAAACTTTCTCCATAACCTTTCTCCCTCAGTTACAGACACAACCCGTACTCACGCGCCTCATTTAGCCACGTCCGGATTTGCGTCCGGATCCGGACTGACCCTCAGCAGCGCGTCCGGATCGACGTCCGACCCAACCCATCCGGACGTCTCACAAACATTTCTAGAAATTCCATTTTCGCTTCATTTCCATCAAGTTCACTTCATTGTCGCCAATTCCAACCTCCAAACCAGCATAGCGCAAGGACGAAGGGCGGAGCAAGCAATAGGATCTTCGTAACAGATGATTTCTCCTAACTTCTCTTATTTATGCTTTCAATTGCTATGTCTAGCTAAGAGGATTTACTCTGGGGGAAGGGATGTTGTAATTAGTTAAACTCTGCATTATTTTACTGCTTAAATAGAGACTAGTTGGATTGCTCTGGTTAATGCTTTTAAGTGCTTTTAATAAACGTCATGAATTTATTATAAGCCTTCGAATCATGTTATGATCAGACAAGGTGATTAGCATTGACGGTCCTATGAACTTGTTACCTGTGATAATTGTAATCGGATAGATTACATTAGCAGTTAGGTGCTTTAGTCCGGCCCAAAACAGACTAGTAATTCTGTGCGATAAAACCATCTAGATATACCCGTTAATTCTAGATTAGAGCTACGCGTCCTGTCTAGATGAGCTATCTGGAATTAGGACTTAATACAGAATAGATATTTGAGAATTACAGGCCGATCCAAGTCTCCGTTTAAGTAGTAGTATATGCAGAACCTAGCTAGTGAAACAACTCCCTGAACCTAGAGTCCCGTTCATACTTCCTATCTATCGCTTTAATTTATCTGCTATTTATTTTCTTGTCTTTTATTGATTCCAAAACCAAAACAACCCCTCTTTCGTTACCCATTGTCTAAGGCTAGACTTATTTTCTTCAAGTCCCACGGATTGATACCTGGTTGCTTCTTAATTGCTATACTACTGTGACCGGGATTTTTGCAACCCGACGGTCTGTTGATTTGTTATTTTCTAGGATTATTTCTTCTCTTTTAATACATCAATTCAACCGTTTGCTATAACGAACTATTCCTTATATGGGTGGGAATACCTTTCCTTGTTGTGAGGCCTTTTGGGGCTAGGTAACCCCGGGAACAAAACTGTGAGCTGCGACAAAGCGGACAATATCACAACAGTGGGTACTTGGGATGTTACAGTTATCTTACACCCAATTCAGTTTCATTCGGAGCTCTGCTAATCTTGGGTAAATCTAATTAGGTAACCGGAGGAAATACCCAAGATGATCCCAGTAGTAGCTAACAAGAATTCAAGTATTGTCGATCCAATTGATTTTGGTTGTAAGCTCGCCGTGTTGGAGGCAAAGTATAAGGAAGCCTTGAAAATATTGGAGTGAAGGTATGCCTTCTTAATAGAGGACTTAAGAGCCAAGGTCAATTCCCTTGAGGCGGTCTCTCCAGTAGTCAATCCCCTTGATGAGTTTGACAGCACCAACAACGAGTCCTTAGACATCTCCCCAGGCTGATGATGAGGAAGTCATGAATGAGTTGGAAGCAAGAATACCCAAGGCACAACCCATCGAAGATACCACCTAGGTTAATCTAGAGACACCTAATGACCCTTGAATGGTGAAATTAGGGGTATCTCTGAATGTGAATGAGAAAGCTGAGTTGACTAGTCTACTCAAGGAATTTGAGACGTCTTCGCTTGGAGCTATACTGACATGCCAAGAATAAATCCTGAAATATCAGAGCACCATATCCCGACTTACCCTAACGCGATGCCTAAGGTTCAGAAGCTGTAGCGTTTAAATCCTAAGTTGCAAGTTAAGGTGAAGGAGGAAATAAAAGAGCTACTCCGAGTGGGCTTCATTAAAGTTGTTAAGTATCCCCTTTGGCTGACAAACATTGTCATGGTGACAAAGAAAAATGGGAAGATCAGTGTCTAAATTTATTACAGGGATCTCAACAAAGCCAGCTTGAAAGATAGCTTTCCACTAACACATATTGATGTCATAGAAGATGGTGCTTTAAAGCATGAGCTTTTCACTTTCATGGATGAATTCTCAGACTATAACCAGGTATTGGCAAAAGAGGATCAGGAAAAAACATCGTTCACCGCATAGTAGGGAACCTATTGCTGAAATATTATGCCATTGGGCTGAAAAATGCGGGTGCCACTTACCAAAGAGTATTCACCACGATCATTCATGATATAATGCATAAGACGGACAAAGTGTTATACGTAGACAACATGGATGTCAAAGCCAAGTAGAGGGCCGATCACTTCATCAATCGCAGGAAGTTCTTCGAGCGAATCTGGTTTTACAAAACGCGTCTGAATCTAAAGAAATGTAGTTTTGGAGTAACGGGTGGAAATTTACTAGGCTTTATGATCACACCGAATGGTATTGATGTCGATCCAGACAAGATTACCGCCATCAGAAACATGCTACCACCCAAGACCAAGAAAGATGTCAGGAGTTTCCTGAGACGGGTATAATACATTAGTCGTTTCATCCGGAATCTGACTGAGATATGTGATTCCATTTTCATACTTCTCAAGAAGACGCCCCAAAGGAGTGGAAAGACCAGAGTCAACGGGCATTCAAGAAGATCAAGGAATATCTGCAAGGACCGCCAATCTTGGTGCCACTGATTGAGGGGAAGCCTTTAATTCTTTACATTGCGGCCCATGAATTTTCCATGGGAGTCATGTTAGCCAAAAATCAAGGTGACCCACCTCGAGAGTATGTCATATACTAATTAAGCAAGAAGTGGGTGGCTGCTGAAACAAGATACTCGTTCATTGACAAGACTTACGTGGCACTCGTGTGGGCAATTAAAAAGCTTCGACATTATTTGTTAGTGAAGAGGGCAAAAATATGACGAGACAGAAGAACCAAGGTGGCCCAGACCCTAGACCCCGGCTCAGACCCCAGGCTCCTTCAAGACCCTGTTCAGGCTCCAGTTGGGCGCCAGGCATCAGATCCGGGCCCTGCCGACCCTTGCTTTGGAAGCTAGATCTCATAACCGGGCGCTGCATCCCGCACCTCACGCTCTGTGACCGGACATTCAGTGACCAGGCACTGAAGAGGGGAAAACATGGTCAAGTACCAAAAGTTTTGAAGAGGCTGAGGTAGCACCGAAAGTCCACACCAAGAAGAGGGAATAAAGAAAGAGCGTGTAGCGACCAGTCAGCCACGACTTGTCGCAAAGTATGGAGCAAGTGTAAGGGAACGACCGGTCACCTGTGACCGGTCGCCAAAACTACGAAGTGAGCCTAGATAGTGACCAGTCGTAGACGACCGGTCAAGTAACTAAGAAAATAAAGTAGATAGCGACCGGGCGCCTGTGCCCAGTCAAATGGCTAGGGACGGAAGACGTAGAAATCAGGATGAGATATTTCTAGTGACAGCGTGGTAAGATATGACAGGTTGGCAAGCCCAAAAACCCTAGAAAGTCTATAAATAGAGGTAGGGAGGCTCATTGGTAAGGGGACACAACATTGGAAGAGAGAGAAAGCCCTAAAGAGGCTCTCTAGCATTGTAACCTACAGAAAGGAATAAGGAAATTGTCTAGAGGTGTATGTGAGTAACAAATTATACCTTTTCATTAAGCTCTATTAGTACTTAAACAAAAGCGACATATACCTTATGCTATTACAGGTATGAAGTAGTTTATAGTAAAATATGTTGACGTTTTGTAGTCTCTAAAGTTTTGTTGTTGGATTTAAAACCTTTAAGACTCATTTTACTGCTACCTATGCTGCTGTTATGGACAACCTTTGATCTAAATTTAACAGCTTAGTTTTCATAGCTTACGGATGAGTACCGTCCGAAAGAGCTTGATGATATCTACTCTTGATTTCTATCATTTTGGAGGGTGATCTAAGACAGTTATTAAATGTCAGACAGTATGTTTTTAACAAACTTCGATTATATGTTATCAAATGCTTTTGCTACCTTTTGGCACTTAAAACATATTTAATTCTGCTTCTGATTGTCTCTTTTAAAATCTATGAGCATCCTTTGGTTGCTTTTGTTACTGCTGCCAGATTCACGCTGCATGTTTTCCCTTTGTATGGTGTTACCATCCTTTTGCTTCTGCTTCCAGATTATTTTAGGACAGGGTAGTTAGTTTACATCAAGCACTTGTTTGGTTCAATCTTTGCTGCAGGATTTAGACATTTCATGAGTAAACACGACACTTTGAACTTATAAGCAGATTTAGAGCTTTAAAGCTTTCTGGTATGATTAGAATACTAATCTTTGCAGTTGTTATAAGCGTCAATTGCAGTAATTCATTGGATATAAATGATGCTTTACATACTTCAGCTTTTCAACCATCATAAACCATGATATATGTTTCTTATATGTTTGTTTCAGCCTCCCCTTTTTAATCCCAGTTGAGCGTTCCTTATCACTATTGTCAATAGCTGCTTTCGTTGACAGCGCCACCACCACACCAGTTCTTGGTAGCTTTATGAATCTGCAGACACTGCCCTTCCCTTTATCTGTTGGCTGATTGTTTCAAATTGCATCCTGATAAATCCTTGGAGTTATTGTATGTCATGCATTACCTGATTCATAATATGTATTGTTCATAATTCCTACAGTGTATTAACATTGTTTCATGTCGAACTATCTAACTGCATGATAGATTTGCTCCTTAAGATAAGAGAACCATTTAAGCGATTTATACCTTCCAAGTTATGGTAAATCTTTGCACTTATTGATTCCTCTACGGAACTTAAACATTGCAGAAACCATTCCAACATCCCTCTGGGCTGCTGTTGCTAAAATCATCTAAAAGAATATTTTTGTTTTAATATAAACTACAGTCTTTTACTAGATACTAATATCTGTTTTGCACTATTAGAGTTACATTATGCTACACTTTTTGACCTTTTCTGCCTAAAATGCCTACTGAAATCTCGAATGAACAACAACGATTTAATTTTATCTGGCCCTCTGACCATGGATACATGCTGTTTTGTCGCCTGAGGGACCAAACTTGGCGGCCTTAAGGATCATTACCCTCAACGAAAAGCTGTAAAAGGGATCAACACGTTAGAGACCTGAGTCAGCTGAAGTAGTTTGTATCCAACCTGCCAAATAAAGCAGAGAAGTGTGATGATTCAGTGGTTATAAAAGACTTATTGGGGTGGCTGAAATAGTGGACTGGACAGCTGAATCCAGCCTATACCCGCAACAGTGGGGAAGGAAAAGTGTTCTAATACATAATCAATAAATCATCATCTCCTTAAAGAAGCTACCAAGACCAAAGGAGCTAGGCCTTGGATGACAGCTCTCGCCCTCCTCAAAGGACCAAAATTCTCACGGTGATGGCCTACAATGGCGCGGGATTATTAATTGTGAAGAATATCACCACCCGGCATATGTTTTGAGAATACAAAAAAGGGTATTCTAACTAAGCCCAACACCTGACGTTGAGGAAATCACTTTCATGTTCACCCAGAGCTCTTCACACCAAGATGGCCGGTACCAAATTCTAATGAAGCTGGGCTGGTTTGACATCCTTCAAACGACCAGGGAATGGTACCTCGAATCTACTCCAGGCAAGGACATTACAACAAACGACCGGGCGACATACTGACACAAGACCGGATGAAATTTTTAAGATCATACCCCTTTCTCTACACACTACACCAACAATTATCACTAGGCTACTTCAAAAAGGGAATGTTTCAAATGTCAGCAAAAATTCAAACGTATTATCAAAATCCATGGCACTTTCACAGGCTCTCTGGTCGTCTCATCAGAGATGAAAATCCATGGTGCTTTCACAGGCCCTTTGGTCCATGGCGCTTTCATAGGCCCTCTGGAAAAAAGTAACACATTGGGTTGAAATGAAACCCGGCCATAGAGCTACCTTGGGTTGAAATGAAACTCGGCCAAAAAGTAACACCTTGGGTTGAAATGAAACCCGGCCAAAAAGTAACACCTTGGGTTGAAATGAAACCCGGCCAAAAAGTAACACCTTGGGTTGAAATGAAACCCGGCCATAGAGCCACCTTGGGTTGAAATGAAACCCGGCCAAAAAGTAACACCTTGGGTTGAAATGAAACCCGGCCATAGAGCCACCTTGGGTTGAAATGAAACCCGGCCAAAAAGTAACACCTTGGGTTGAAATGAAACCCGGCCAAAAAGTGACACCTTGGGTTGAAATGAAACCCGGCCAAAAAGTAACACCTTGGGTTGAAATGAAACCTAGTCGTAGAGCCACCAAAAAATCCCATCTCTGGATCCATCAGGAGCTCTGGTCGCCTGTAATGGGTGAATTATTAGGTGTGGGACACCACACCGTACCTCGATCCAATACCTTCTTAAGGAAACACTTTAGAAGGGTATGATCATAAGTACCATCCTTTGGCTACCACAAGCAAAGTTGGGAAATATATATTAAAAGGAAGTACCATTCTTTAGCTAACATAAGCAAAGATGGGAAAATATATTATCTCTCTTCTCCCTTTGAGGAAATTATCATCCTCTGGCTAGTATGAGCAAGGATTGGATCATTATATTATCTTACCCTTCAAAAAGGGAATGGTTGGCCTTCTGCATGAAGATCTTATTATGGACTTCCGGACTTCTAGCATTCTTACATATTGTATATCAGAACATCAGGGGTTTCATCCATCAAGATATTGAGGGATTCATCCATCAAGATATTGAGGGATTCATCCATCAAGATATATTATCTCGAAGATTTATGTCCCGGAATTTCCAATTTGTCAGATTCAGCAGAAAAGGCACTTGTGGGACTTTTGATTGTACCAACATTTTGTAAGTTCATTTTCCTTTGGAAAAGCTAAAGAAAAAGAACTTGTGGTGCTAGGAGATAGGAAATGGGAAAGGTAGAAGGCACGCAATTTTTTATCTTCTTTTTTGTAAGTTCCACTTTTTTAAGTGCCAAAAAGTAGAACTTGTGGGACTGATGAAGAGGGCAAAAATATGACGAGACAGAAGAACCAAGGTGGCCCAGACCCCAGACCCCGGCTTAGACCCCAGGCTCCTTCAAGACCCTGTTCAGGCTCCAGTTGGGCGCCAGGCATCAGATCCAGGCCCTGCCCGACCCTTGCTTTGGAAGCTAGATCTCATAACCGGGCGCTGCATCCCGCACCTCACGCTCTGTGACTGGACATTCAGTGACCGGACACTGAAGAGGGGAAAACATGGTCAAGTACCAAAAGTTGTGAAGAGGCTGAGGTAGCACCGAAAGTCCTCACCAAGAAGAGGGAATAAAGAAAGAGCGTGTAGTGACCAGTCGGCCACGACTGGTCGCAAAGTATGGAGCAAGTGTAAGGGAACGACCGGTCGCCTGTGACCGGTCGCCGAAACTACGAAGTGAGCCCAGATAGTGACCGGTCGTAGACGACCGGTCAAGTAACTAAGAAAATAAAGTAGATAGCGATCGGGCGCCTGTGCCCAGTCAAATGGCTAGGGACGGAAGACATAGAAATTAGGATGAGATATTTCTAGTGATAGCCTGGTAAGATATGACACGTTGGCAAGCCCAAAAACCCTAGAAAGTCTATAAATAGAGGTCTGGAGGCTCATTGGTAAGGGGACACAACATTGGAAGAGAGAGAAAGCCCTAAAGAGGCTCTCTAGCATTGTAACCTACAGAAAGGAATAAGGAAATTGTCTAGAGGTGTATGTGAGTAACAAATTATACCTTTTCAGTTAGGGAATGAAATCCATTTAATTTCCAGGATGGACCCTATCAAGTACATGTGGGAAAAGCCTGTCTTTATGGGTCGGCTATAACAGTGGTCTCTTTTGTTGTCAGAATTTGATATTAAGTTTTATGTACATAAAGCTAACAAAGGATAAGTAATAGCATAACATCTAGTTGATAATCCACTTTCTGAAGAGTCATTGTGTAATGATGACTTCCCTGATGAGCAAGTCTTGGTTGTTAGACGAGGGGCATGGAAGTTATGCTTTAATGGGGCTTCCAAAAAGAGTGGCTATGGGGTCAGAATTCTGCTTATCTCGTCAAATGGTTTGCAGTTGCCACCGCAGTTAAGCTGAGTTATGTTGTCACCAATAACATGGATGAGTATGATGCCTGCATTCTAGGCCTGGATATGGCATTGGGTCTAGGAGTAGAAGAAATCGAAGTTTTAGGAGATTTATTTTTGGTTATATGCCATATTAATAATGACTGGGAAGTGAAAGATGAAAAACTTGTACCCTACCACCGATATCTAGCATAACTCGAAAAGGCCTTTAAGAATGTCAACGTTGCTCATGTACCTAGGTCACAGAATGTCTTTGTAGGTTCTTTGGCATCCCTTGCCTCGTCTCTTGAAGTACTAGAGAATGCCCACTACATCCCACTTCAAGTAACCGTTCGGCACGAACCCACTTTCGGGTGTATCTAGACATTTGTTGAAAAAGGGGTGTATCCTGAAGGAACCAGCAAACACGGTCGGATAGCAATCCAGAAGATGGATCTTGGTTACACAGTGGTAGGAGGGCAGTTATTCAAAAGGATGCCATCAGGAGACCTCCATCGATGCCTTTCTCAGATTGAGGGTGAAGAAGCAATGGCCGAAGTTCATGCCGGGAGTATGTGGGACTCACATAAGTGGGCACACTTTAGCCCAGAAAATTCTAAGGCATGGTTATTATTGGACTACCATGGAAAATGATTGCTAACAATATGTGAATAAGTGCCAGAAATGTTAGTGGCATGCAAACTTAGAGCACCTCTTGACACCACCTCTACACCACATGGCGTCTCCCTAGCCATTCGCCTCATGGGACATTGATATTATCAGTGAGATTCATCCTAGAGCATCGAATGGTCATCGCTATATCCTGGTGGCGATCGATTACTTTCAGTAAGTGGGTCGAAGCCAGATCTTTTGCTCAACTAGGGACCAAGCAAGCCGCACGGTTCATTGAGAGTGAGATCATTTGCAGATATGGTGTGACATTCAATGTTTTCACGAACAATGGTGTTCAATTCAAAGTGGAAACCGAGCAGTTGATGAGGAGGTACGAGCTTCAACACCACCACTCTCTTCACCTTACCGTCCTCAGGCGAATGGAGCCATTGAAGCAGCCAATAAGACCACCAAGAAGTTCCTGACAAAATTGTTTAAGACATACCGGGATTGGTCATCTAAGTTATCGAAGGCCCTTTGGGGATACAGAACGTCGGTAAAGACGGCCATATAGGGGTCACCCCCTACACATTGGTCTATGGAGCTGAAGGAGTACTCCTCGTAGCGATAAAGATAAAGGCTTTGCAGGTCATGAACGAATTGCAGATATCCGAATCTGACTAGGAAGAGCGAAGGCTAAATAATTTGGCTTTCTTGGATGAGAAAATATTGCTGGCTCTAGAGCATATTCAAGCCTACCATAAACAGATGGCATGAATCTTTGACAGAAGAGTCAAGCAACAGGGAATTTAGGAAAATGATTTGGTTTTGAAGCAACTCAAAAATGATCTGCCAGATCCGAGAGGCAAATTTAGGCCTAAGTGGTTGGGACCATACATAGTGAATCAAATTTTTCCGTACGGAGCCACCAGTTTGATTTTAGCAAGCACAAGGGAAGAGCTCCCTGGACTGATCAATTTGAACAAGCTCAAGAAACTCTATACATAAGCATGTAGTATTTATCTTCTTTAGCCCGCTTTGCTCTTCTTGCGTTAGATCTAAATCACATGTAATACATTTGGTTCTTGTTGTAACATTTTGCAAGATATCAACGAAAAAATGAGTTTATTCTCAAAGATTTTATCTATTTTTGTTCTCAGTCAAGATGCCCCACCATCTTCTAATGGAATGATAAGACTTGTCTCGCGTTCGAAAAGTTGAGAATGCTCTAACGAAAAAAAACCACACCCAAAGCAACTCATTACACAGTTCCAAGCACGCAATCATTCAAAAGTTTGTCAAAACCCCGTATCATTACTGGGGGCAATCTTAGGTTATCTTTGTTAATCTTACACTCTTTTTTAAACGTGTGAGCAAATCTCTGAGTAAAAATGTATAAATAAAAATTCATGAGAGCACCGTGGGCAGAAAAACCAAGAGCGAACGAGCGTGTCATCTTTATATGACTCTGGTGAGGCCACATAAAAATGTGGGGTAAACGACATAACTTCGAACGAAGGAGATAATTTGTAGATTTATTCTTAGACCTGCAAAAAGTAACAAAGAACGGATACACAACTATCAGGAATGACTAAGCACCCAGGTACAACACCACATAGTCAAAAAGCTTGTGAAACTCTGACAATAAACCTTAGGCTCCTCCACTGAGCTTTTCATATATCCACTTTTTGATACATTAAGCACCACAAAACGAGCTAGCCCGTGATGAATATCCAACCCGGTGACCAAATAAGCGAGGAGCCTGACTCTCGGATGACGTCTACACCAGTCCAGAGGAAGTGACGCTGCTACAAGGATGACGAGATGATTTGCAAATGGTCCCAAAGCGATACAGGATTCAAAGAGCTCACATCAAAACTACTAAGAAAATTCAAAGTCGGGAAACACGAGAACCCCAAAGACAAACTCAAAACCGGGATACACAAGATCCTCAAATAAAGGATGAAAAGGAAAATCTAAAAAGCCTCAAAAACCCAAATATCAACGACAGGATAAATGATGTAAAGGACAAATCCAAAGTTCAAAGTTCAAAGATCGAAAACAAACTCAACACAAAGTAGCCGAATGATTTCAAGGCAAGGAAGGAAAATCCGAGAGGAGGTGCAAGTTGCAGTTTTGGTCACCTCTAAGCTCCACATACCTCAAAAATATCCCTCCATGGTCCCGTTGTCTATCATCATACCCCCAAGGCCTCATTATAAGCCTCAAAGACTTCCGAATTGTTAGTTGTGTATCTAGTCATGTGAAAGTAACAGATTGAATGCGTAAATCCATCAAATATCGAATTCAATGGTCTAGAAGTTGTGACCAAAAGTAAGAAAAAAGTGCAAACACCGAACACGTCGAGTGTAGGTAAGAAAAAACCGCATTGAAAGCATAAGTTATGACCCTGTGAGGACAAGACTTTTTCACACATCTAATCAAAGAAAATACTGGGGGCAGACGTTCATTCTAATCGAATGCCATGAAATTTTGGCTTAGAATGTCCTAGGAAAGTATCAGGGGAGATTACTGTTCCAAAAACTGCCATGACAACGCCAGCTGGAACTTGAAGCTTAAGCCCGTCATAAGTCTAAAGCACCACGACCACACAAACACTACTTCACTTCATGCTCGTTATAAGTCCTGATCTCCATAAATCTCAGGCTCGTCATAAGCTATGACCGCAGCACAAATCCTAGGCTCGTCATAAGCCCATACCGTAATCACATAAATCCTTAGGCCCATCATAAGCCATGATCTTCACCATTTCCCTCAAGCACATAATAAGTGTTGATCTCCACAAAAATACTTAGGCTCGTCATAATCCCTGACCACCACACAAAACCCCTAGGAATGTAATTAGTCATGATCCCCACAAAAACTCTCAGGCTCGTCATAAGCCCTGGCCAACACCACTTCTCTCCAGGCACGTAATAAGTCCTAACCCTCACCACAAAAACTTCTAGGCTCGTCATAAGACCTGATTTCCACCACAAAAACTCCCAGGCTCGTCATAAGCCGTGTACATCTCAAAAATTACCAACACACATCATTTTCAAAGATCATGTTCATTTTTTTACAGCAATGCATAAGTTCTCAATCACCACCATGGTTGGCATCCCCACAATCATCCTCTCACACTTCGGAATAGGTTGTGATCCCTAGATGCACCTGGGTTTTATTTGCATTTCTCACATTTTTGAATAGGTCTCGGTCCCTAGATGCACCCGGGCCATATCTTTTATTACCTCCTCACATGAAACATTTTGCATCATCAAACACACTGCATCATCAATCTCTTGCATCATCACATCATTTGCATGACGGGTTGACGATGCCTCGTGTAGTCTGGCCAAGTTGAGGAGGTGATGGCAATAAATATTTCTGTGTTATTTCAGCTTGTTTAGGGATTAACGAATGGTGAGCGAAGACAATAAGTCCCTATTGTTATACCAGGAGTTATCCCCACACACCGGTTGAGGGGAAATGGCATTAAGTTCACATAGGGTCCAACCAGGAGCATTGGAAGGGTGTTGATCCCAAGAAGCATCCGAGTCCTTCGTAATCTCACATTGAAAGTGTTTCGGTCCGCAAAAGCATCTGAGTCATCCGCACTTTCACATTGGACGGTCTTAAGTCCCCAAGAGCATCCAAGTCATTATCATTTTTGCGTTGGACGGGTTTCGGTTCCTAGAAGCATCCAAACTGCGTCTCATTTCAATCGAGACAGGTTTAGGCTCTTAGAAGTGTTTGGGAAGCATTCTTTCATTTAGGAAGTCAGCGCTTAGAATAGCTCGACACCTTTTATAGGTAGTCAGTGCCTTATAATAGCTCGACAAAACTCGAATCTTTTAAGCCATGGTAGTTGGCGCCTTCGAATAGCCCAACAACTTCATAATTCCTCTTCAAGTAGCCAGCGCCTTAGAACATCTCGGCATGATCAAGATACTTTTGGCAAAGGCTCGAGATAGGGAGCAGAACTTTCAAGGTCACGCAAAATTTTGGGGTGTCACTCAAGCACCAACTAGCCTTCTCATTTTCATTACAAAGTCTAGTTGACGGGAGGCAATTTTTATACCCAAAGTTTTTGACCCTCGGGGAGAGTCTCGTTAAGCACGGCACAACGAGGGGCAAAACGGTCAAAAGATATAGAATCACAAGTTGTTGAGGACGTTTTTGGTATTTTCTATTTTTGTATGATTATCTCCCAAGCTTTAGAACAGTCATGACAACTTGATCATCATAAAGGTCAATTTTTTGTAATTTTTGAGAATTTTTATTCTGAAAAATTAGCTTTTAATACATATTATAAGCTAACTTTTTTAATAATCAAAACCCAAAATTTTTTAAAACTAAAATAAAGGGTTTCCATCCATTAAAATCAAATTTACAATCTGGTCATTAGGTCTTTCTTTGACCGAAAGCCTTGCAAATTTCATTTGAAGCCTAAAGCCCGAAAATTGAAGGAAAATTCAAGTCATCTTGTAATTTTCACTCTCCTCTGAAAATGACCCAAAACAATTCTAAATGTAATGAAATTTTAACACATGATGAGGGATGACATATGGAGCATAATGGCATTAGAATTTCAATTTGTTTTTTTATTTTCTAATAACTATCTTTAAATTTTTGAGATCTGATGAAAAAATGATTTTAAAAATATTCCTTTATCAAAATAAAATAATTTTGCATTAGAAAATTCAGAAATATCTTCTTTTACATGCTGGTAAATTTTGTTAACCAGATTCTATCGAAGAAGTTTACCCACCAGTTTCGGTAAACTTAGATCTTTTATCGAACGTTGCTTATCTCACCCATTGCCTATATAAGGAGCCTTCCCGGCTCACTCAAAACACATTCAGAAATCCTAAGAAGTAAAAAAAATCATCACAAAATTGTCTTCCATGTTTTTCAACTCCCGAGCATTGAAATCCTAGCAAAACTTCACCGAAATCTTCAAAAACTCAGTCTTTGCACTCCCACCGATGATCCAATCATTAAAACTCCACATGACAAAGTAGTTACTCAACTTGTTGAGTGATTTAAGTACTTGATCCATGTATCCTTTTGAAGCCTTACTTCCGTGCAAAACTTTTCAAGTTAAAGTTGGGTATTACAATGAAGTTATAGTTTTTCCTTTTCTAACTTTATAGTTATTTTGTACCCCTCCTGTTCTCAAGAGATGATTTTCTAGTAGTTGTCATTTTTTTTCAAAATATAAGATGTTTTGGTTTTTTCTACCACTTACTTTCCACACTTACCCTTTACTTTTCTCCTCACACGCCAAACTCTCCTATTCCCTAAATAAAAGTAAAGGCAAAGTAGTCCAAAAATTGTCTCCTTAATTTCTATGTGTTGTACTAGAAAATCATTTATTAAAAATAGGAGGGAATAATTTTTAAGGAAAATTATATTGCCCACCCATGAGATATTGAGAAATTACAATGCTCACCCATATGATTTAGTAAATTACAATGCTCACCCATGTACTTAATAAAATGAGGTGAAATCTAATATGTAGATTAATGATTACCTCAAAGAATAACTTAGACAATGATAAAAAAATTAAAAGAAATCATAACTTTAAATTATATGACCCCTTAATAGTTTAATAAATGAAAAATACCTAAAAAAAGATATAAAGAAGCAAAATAAATGTTAAGGCGGTGAATATCTTTGTGATTCCTCCTAAACTTTGTGTAAAAATTACATCCCCTACCCATGACGTATGGTGAAATTACACACTCCGCCCACGAGGTTTCAAAAATTACTTTCCCCACTCATGTGGTTACCCCATGTTGTTCAAAATTGAAGAAAATTTACATGGTCGATGCTAAAGTATTATATTTTGGTCCAATGCCAAATCTAAAGGCTTTTAAGCTCATATGTGACATGTGGGAGCCAATGAAAACAAGTTCACATGTCAAATGTGTCACTGGGTCCCACATATACATATGAGCTTAATAAACTTTGGATTTCACACTGGACCAAGATACAACATTTTAGCATTGTTCATGTAAAGTTTCCTCAATTTTGGACAACATTTAAGCATCTTCTAAGTTGAAGAAAAAATAGAAAAGTTGTTGGATGTAAAATGGGGGAACCACATGGGTGAAGAAAGTGATTTTTGAAACCTCGTGGGTGGGATGTGTGATTTTACCAAACGTCATAGGTAAGAGTAGTAATTTTCCCTTTTTTTCAATCGGTCAATCTAACATTGCATAGTGTAAATTTGAGATTTTTTTATTGGTTTATAATGTTGAACTGATCGATCAATGTAATATATACTTAGATTTTTTATTTCACCTCATTGTGATAAGTACATAGGTGAAAATTGTAATTTTCTAAAACTTATGAGCGGGTATTATAATTTTCTAAAACTCATGGATAAATATTATAATCTACTAATATATATCTCATGGTAGCAATGTAGTTTTCACTTTTTTTTTTTTGTTAAATTGATGAGGTTTGGAAAGTGAAAAATAGTGTGGTTTAAATATCCCAACCAACAAACCTCTGCCTATTTTTCGATCTGATTATACCCACTCATAAATTTGCGCATAGTAACGTACGTGGATCTTTAACTACTAAAACCTGTTATTTAGTCCAGTTCCTTCGATATTGGACTGGTCTGAACTGGCCCATAAGCAAGTTGATAATTCTACCTACTTCGTAAAGAGCTTGGGCTTGGCGTATTCCATTTGGAAGCCCATCATGAGAAGTATGTTGATCAGACGTATGCTCATGTCATGTTGGCTGTGTTCCATGCCTGCTCATTGAGGTACCTTCCTCTTATTTATGGATATGTTTTGAATTTAAACCTTTATACTACTTACGTATGTACATGAATTTTATGATTCATTATATTCAATTAAAATACAAGGGAAAATTATATCCCCAATCCATGACGTTTGGCGAAATTACACACCCCACCCACGAGGTTTCAAAAATTACTTTGCCTACCCATGTTGTTTCCTCTATTTTACATCTGACAATTTTTTTAATATATGATCAACTTATACGAGACTTAAATGTTGTCCAAAATTGATAAAACTTTACATGGATGATCCTATAAGGTGTTATATTTTTGTCCAATGCCAAATCCAAAGTTTTTTAAGGTCATATATATGGGACCCAATGAAAATACGGTCACATGTCACATGTTTCATTGGGTCCCACGGATCACATATGAGCTTAAAAAACATTGAATTTCACGCTAGATCAAAATATAACACCTTAGCATCGTCCATGTAAAGTTTCATCAATTTTGGATAAACATTTAACCATCTTTTAAGTTGATCAAATATTAGAAAAGTTGTTGGATGTAAAATAGCGGAAACCACATGGGTGGGCAATGTAATTTTTGAAACCTCGTAGGTGTGGTGTGTAATTTCGCCAAACGTCATGGGTGGGGGATGTAATTTTCCCAATAATAATAATACATTACAAAACATTAACATTAACATTTTACCAATATAAATGATTAATCAACCACTTGATCATACTATTAATATTAATGAATGACAAGTTGAAAAAAACTTTTTATTGTACATCAAAATATAGTTATATATAATCATATTTTAGAGAATTTAATTTAAATTAACAATATAACTAATTTAATTTCAATTCACTTTTGACTCTTTCATGCACCCAACAGAAGTGACCAGAAGTGTTGCCACGTTAGTCAGCTCTAAACGACACCAACTTAGGAAATTGGTCATGCTCGCTCGTGTAGTAAAAATGAGGGTCATTATGCGTAGTTGAGTTTCCACTTCGCGTAGTGGACAAATGATCATCTTATCCTTCCTTCAAAAGTTTTTAAAAATTACAATATCCACCCAAAACCTATTGCATACTATAAGGGGCTCATTTAGAGGTATTTTTAATGTATTTATAGCACTATTAAATTAAATTTGGGTAATACGCTCAAAAAAATACTTCCTCTCCCCAGGCGAGAGCCTCTTTCTCTACCAAGAGAGTTTGTACTAGTCTCAATCTCCATTCTCCTCTTGTTTCATTAATGGTTGCTTTTTCTGATGGTCTCATCTTTGTCCTCTTGGCTCCAACATTACAAACTTATTATGCTAGAATAATTGCGAGCTTTAGTAGCGGTCTAGCTTATATGCCAAATTTATGGTTCTCTTATTCCCCTTAGTTTTTATTCGTTTTTTTATAGCTCCGGCTTTCTATTTTGGTATTTTCAATCTAGCTCAGTGTTTAGAATTGTTAGCCATGAATTTATGTCCTTGATCCTTCTCTGCTTACTGGCTATATGGATACGTATTGGGTTTGCATCGTTCGTTGATGGAATCCCTTGTTCTAGAGGTCATCAGCAAGAAGAACTCTTCACTTGAGGTCGAGAATGGTGCAGGACTGGTGGATGTGTATCAGGCTGATGGTGATGGCTTACAGCGTTGTGTTTTTTCTCATGTACTGCAACGGTACCTAGGCTTGTGAGCCTTGCGTTCATACGGGAAACCTCATTGTTTCCCCTAGCGCTCTTGCTTATGTTTCGGTGGTGCTGGTGCAGTTGGCTTTGGACCGGTCGATGGAGGTCTTGACAAGAATAGGTTTGCCGCACCTGGTTCCACTCTTTGCGATGTGAGCTTTTTCCTAGCTAGCGGTTCCTTCAAAGATGTTGCCTTCGGTTGAGGTGCAAGCTGAAATACCCGTGAAATGATATTAAATTTGCCATGGGTTGGCCAAGCCCCTGTGGCTTAGTCGGTAGATGAGTGGTATACAGGAACCAAAGATCCTGAGTTCAAAACCTACTCACTACTGTAACTATAAAAAAATTTGCCATTGGGTTGACTGTTGAGCTTGTCCTTAACTCTCTTGCTTCGTCTCAAAATATAGACAAAATTTTGAATGGATGTTTCTGGACTAGGATAGTGATAATTAAGAGATTTACCAAAGTCCAAACATTTTTTGGTTTCAGCAAGGGTTGGGCTCGGAGAGCCGGGAATAAGAGTGGAAGGGATGGAGGGAGGATAGCGATTTGTAGTGCTTGTATTAGTGAGGCACGAAGAGAGAAAGACTTCCAAGTCGATTGGTGGAGAGGAGACAAAGAGGGAATTATGAGAAGTTTGGGAATGAAGCCGGAAAGAATGTTGGGGTTGGTGACAGTCTCGGAGAACGGGATCTGCTGTAAGAGGGTTTAAACTTTCTGGGATAAATGACCCTTGGAAGTCGGACAGAGGAGAGTGCAAACAGGAAAATTGAAGCACTATAAACTATAAAATTAAACCTAGAAAATAATAAATCATTAAGTCTGTCGGGTTACAAAAATCCCGGTCACAATAGTCTAGCAAATAGAAGCAACTGGGTATCAATCCATGGGACTTGAATAAATAAGCCTAATCCTAAGAAAACTGGAAATTTAGGGGGCTGTGAATTGTTTTTGTGATTAAATTGAATAAACGCAAATCAAAATTTAAATGAACAATTAATGAAAGTAAATGATAAGTTTGAAAAAGTGAATGGAACTCCGGGTTTGGGTTGTTCTTTACTGGATAAATCTAGCAATACCTACAGTTTTATTATGAGGAACGGATTGGCCAATTCTTAAACTCTCTTCGATCATAAATCCAAGTTAATAGAAGAGCTCACCTATCAAAACATGCCGGTTCTAATATAGAAACAGACAAAACACATATAGGTGGATTCAGTGTGAAGAATTATTAGCATTTGCAGGGAAAAATTATCTATCCGACTAATTTTCCACAAATCTATAGATAATTCAAACTTCTTGTTAATCACCTGATCTGATCATAACAGGATTCACAAAACAACTCTATAAACGCGCAAATTTATTAAAGAAGACGAATGATTGACATTAATCTAGAAACAATTTGTATATTCTAACATTCAAACTGCAGGAAAACTAAGCTAACTCATATCCATTACAAATAACCCTCCCCAAGAGCAAATCCTTACTAGCCAGACATGTTAACGAATTTGATATAGGAAATTGAAAGAGAATTCATTAAGTAAAAGGAAAACTCCCAAATTCTCTGGTTATCCAGATTCGAAGGGTTGCTGGCGCGAGGTTGAAGATGAACGTGGACTCACTTCTGACGATTCTCCTCGACTGCAATGATGATTTGTGTGATGAATGGAGTGGAAGATGACGGTGCTGATGGTGAGGGATTCAAGAGCTTCAATCGTCGTTGGAGAGCGTTGTTTTATCCGAATGAATGGCGTGCCTCCCTCTGCATACTATTAAGTTACTTATAACCTCTTTTTTCTCTTTCTTTTCTTCAAAACGCAGCACTTTCTGCTGTAAAATTAGCCACGTCCGAACATTGGTCCGAACTTCAATGTTTGAACACCTTGTTTTGGAGCGCGGATCTGATTTCTTCGTTGCAAGTCTTGAACTGTGTCCGAACTTCGAAGTTCGGACAGATTTTCGGACACTTCATCAGGTACAGCACTCAAACTCTCGACTTGTGTCCGAACATGGATGTTCGGACACAAGCTCGGACACACCTTCAAAACCTTCTAAAATCTTCATTCTGACTCCAATTTGATCCCTGTTTGTTGCATCATCACCCTCATGAGCTAATCTACTGTTTTCTTGGCTTTTCTCTGCATTTGACATAGAAAAAGGTATCAATTCTTATTGAACAAAAACCAAAGGAAAACGTAAGATAAGTGTGGAATATGATCAATGTAAGCATGGGAATTAAGCACTAAGACCACTAAAACCATTCATATTTCACACTTATCAAATCTCCTCACACTTAACCTTTGCTTGTCCCCAAGCAAAACAGAAGTAAGATATCTCAAAATGCCTTAGTATCAAATCTTGGGATTGAACAACATATAAGGGAATTAAGCCACAATAACAACCCAAGAATCAATCTGCTCTTAACTGTAAGTTTCTTAAACAGTGAAAACAAGCTTTAAAACAAAAATTATGAAGAAGTCAAATCACAAAGTCAAAACATAGAGTAACACGGAACCTTCCAACCGTTTCTCTTCTCAAACCCATGGATGACAAGGGGTGTGAACTACTTCCATATTCCGTAGTACCTTTCAACACCACACACTCATGATCTAATTAAGGAATTTGCAATAAACATAAAGCTTAAAAGAGCTTCCTCTCTTTTTTCTTTTCTTGCATAAATATTAAATTGTTCGCACAATTAATTCATCCCCCCAAACTTTTCTCTCTATCCTTGTAACGGTGTTGGGTCTTTTATCCTAGATCAGATGATCTTAGGTAAATGGGTGATAAAGCACCCCAAGGACTTAATAGCCGGATGGAAGAGGCCTGTTTTGGTTCAGAAAATATATCAGATCAGAGGAGTACCTTGCCTTTATCCTTTCATTCCAGAAATTCTTGTCATTCCCAAGGTTCCAAGTTAAACCAGTTCTGACTTTATAATCAGCTTGTCCACAGACATTTAATAAAATTCAGTAATTTATAAAACACGAGAACACACAGCTTTGAGCAAACCAATCCTTAAAGTCATCACTAGACTCGATTCCACAAAAGAAATTCGCCTGAGTATTCAACACGTAAAAGGACTCCAAGGAACTTACCCCCATATAGCCCAAGAACAATCAAAAACTAATGCGGGATGCAAAATAAATGGCTGACACATTTAGAAAGATCTCCCCTTCCACACACTTAAAGAGGAGCAATGTCCTCATTGTTCATAAAATTCACACAAGAAAAAGATCTTACGAAATGTGTCAGACTCACAAGGGTGGAATTATAAATGGAACAGAGATGTAACGCGTTAAAGCACAGACTGAACACAAATGAAAAAGAAAGAAAACTAAAACTCCCCTGATTTTTTTTATTGAGGAAGAGGTTCTTCCTCACACTTAATTCCTTGGCAGGGGGAGATGTTTTCCTCACACTTACACCCAAGCAAGTGTCCAGTCATGGAGACAGAATGAGCAACAGATATCACCAAACATGCACACAAATAAAACCATGAAAATATGCGCGAAGCATTGCATTAGTTAAGATTAGATCACACTTCAGTTGTAAATGGATAACTAGAGGAATAAATGAAAGACAGTTCAAATAAAAGTACAAACTAAAGGGAAAAAGACATTAAAAATAACAACTAAAATAAGAACAAATCCAGAAATAAAGTCAAAAAGGAAAAGAACCAAGTCCAAGATCAATGTGGTGGTGGGTAAAACACCTGCCACTGCTGAAACTGAGCAAGTAAGGCTCCATAATCCTTTTGAGAGCGACGAGCCTGCTGCTGGAGAACCTTTATCTCCTCCTAAGAGCGGCGAGCCTGCTCTTGAAGGATCTCAGTCTCCACCTGATAGCGACGATCTAAGGCCTCGAAGCGCAGCTCTAGCTGATCAAACTCGTAGCGCGTGACATACTCACTCCCAGGGGCAGGTAGTGCTGCATATTCCTCTTCATCCTCAGCTGCAGAAGGAGGAGCTGGCTCTGACGGACCCTCACCGGCCTCTCTATAGCGCTTCTGTGACTTTGGGGCAGCCTTTTTCCTCCAGGTCACCCCGTCAAACTCAAACCACATCTTCTTCATAGCGCCGATATCAATAGGGGACCGCGCAGGATGAAGCCCCTCAGATGGAATGGATAACAGCTGCCGCCGAAGCAACTGACATAGCATGACCGGATAGCCAAGCTTATGCCGGTCCTTGTGCTCCACGATGTAGCGAAGATGTAGTGAGATGACCCATGGTAAATATGTGACCTCAACAGCCCCAGCAAAATTTGGATTCAGCACAGCCTGGAGAAGAAGACAGTCGGTATGGTTTGAATCTGAGCTCTGTCTGGGGTGAACATTCGCAACCAGCAGTGCGAAGAGGACTCGCTCCCGAGGGTCCTAAAGCAGATCAGCAAGGATGACCTGCTTTGACGGGTCATCACCTCTGCGTCGACGTGGGCCTTGGACCATGGTTGGGAGATAATGATTAATGGCCGTCGTCTAGAAGTCATGGGGATTAAGGTGTTCGGGCCGAGGGGAGCAGGGTACGGAATTCCTAGATAGCAAGCAATCTCCATCATTGAAACTACGACTTTGTTACTGTCAACACTGGAGTAAATTTGCCCGTCCTGACAGATAGCATTGGCGTAAAACATACGCACCACTCGCTCCGAGTACGGTCCCCCCATATCCAGTAGTTCCTTTAAACCCAGTTGACGCTCAAGCTCAGGTACTACGTGACGCTCAGCGATGATATCCACTTCCTTTGCAAACCATTCCCTGGCTGCGTCGTTTCTAAAGACATCACGTGGACCTTGGCGACTTGAACTAGCGCCGGCTCTCCCATACTTCTAGACCTACCGGTGAGTTTGCGCATCATCTACTCAAAGAGAATCAGTCAGTACAAACAATGAAAAGATAAAATAGCTCAATGCATGCACAAATTCTATCCAAAATCCGATAAAGTCTCCCCTAAAAATTCATCATTCTCCACAACAAGGTTCAATCAATCTTTCATTTGCAATGTTTTATCTTCAATGAACAATGACCAGCAGAGACTTAATAGAAATAAATAATTTTCCGTAACAAAGTATGCTAACAATTTCAACTAAGTCTCAGTCAATTACGCTAGCAAAATCTAACCACAAATTCAAAAATTCACAATTATAAACACAAATATGTAGTTTAATCATTTCTAAACACCAACTTACAACACAACAGAAAATCAACTCCATCCATGCAAATAAACTTCAGAAAATGCAACCATTGGCTACAGATTTTTGACCACAAACATCCCAAATTTTGAAATCTGTCAAAATCACCTCAAAATGGAGTAGGAAAGTTGAGAAAATAGCTTATCTGAGCCGAATAAACGTGTATAAGTAGAAAGAACAATGAACTTTACAAGATATAACTCAAAAGTCCCAAAATTGTAAGTTAGGGTTCAAACTGTTGTTGCTCAAAATCAGACAGATTTGGGAATTTCTTTGATTGATTTCTGGTGCTAAAGTTGTAGAGAATTGAAAAACGAAGAGATTGATACCAGGATTGTGCAATTTGGTGGAGGATTGAGGGAGTTATGAGAGATTGAAGAAGAGGGGTGATTTTTGACTCTACTGCTGCGTCGCGACTGGAAGAGAAAGTTAGGTTCGAAAAAAAAAACGTCGGACGCCACTATAAAATTCGGACTTACTGCAGCGTCCGAACGTTGAAGTTCAGACGTAAGTTCGGACACACTTACCTGGGCAGCGCTTCGTAACGTGTCCGAACTTCAAAGCTCGGACCGAAGTTCGGACACCCCCGTATTTTCCTTTGTTGAACTCTCGAAACACGTCCGAACTTTGATGTCCGGACAGAAGTTCGGACATCATCGTTCTTTCTTTCTGATTCTTCTCGCACTACGTCCGAACTTTGAAGTTCGGACCAATGTTTGGACATATCGTTCTGCACAGTTCTTCAATCCCTCGACTTGTGTCCTAACTTAGAAGTTCGGACATAAGTTTGGACAAGGCTAAAAGCTCAAAAACTTGCTCTTTTCTCCACTTAGACAATGCAAACAAAACCATTAACATAAACAAAACTAAAACAACATAATAAAACCGAAATTAAAGTACCGAAAACACTGGGTTGCCTCCCAGTTAGCTGCTCTTCTTTAACGTCTTTAGCTAGACAATTCCCACTTAATCAATCAGAGGAAGTGTGGTCAGAAGCTCCACAACAGCCTACAGCAAGTTTCTTCAACCTTCCTAACTCCTTCCACATTCGCCAAGAGAATTTCTTCTTCCTACTTGAACTTGTCATTTGAGAAACTAGCTTGGTTGCAGAACTGTAGTCACTCTCAACAAAGAATATTGCCTGCATAGGAAGAAGCTCATGATCAGTACCAAGATAATGTTTCAAACGAGCGTCATTAGCCTTGAAGGGTTCACCAGCTTTGTTTTCAAGCTCGTGTGCTCCATATGATGTGACTCCTACAACTCTGAAGGGGCCAGACCAATGTGATTTCAACTTCGCAGGAAAAAGACACGCAGCTGGAATTGAAGAGCAACACCAGATCCCCCACTTTGAACTCTCTCTTCTGAATCATTTGATCATGGATCTTTTTGGTGCGCTGTTTATAAATCCTTGAGCTGTCATATGCCTGTTCCCTCAGCTCTTCAAGTGCAGACAGTTGAAACTTTCTCTTCTCTCCAGCAGCATGTAAATCAAAATTTAGCCTTCAATGTCAATATCTTTATTCTGCTTAATTCCACTAAGAGATGGCAGCTTCCCGTACACAAGCTTGAATGGAGACATCCCTATCAGTCTTAAAAGCAGTCCGGTATGCCCACAGAGCGTCATCCAGCTTATTGACCAACTCTCCTTGATGGCATTAACAGTCTTCTGCAAGATCCTATTTAAACTCACGACGATTTGTACTTCTACCTGACTCTCTAGTTTGGGGATGGTAAGGTAATGCTACCGTGTGTGTCACCCCATATTTGGTCATTAAGGAATACTGGTGGAACGCGAGCCTTTAATGACGGTGCTTTAATCACGGCTTTAACAGACACCGTGATTAATAGGAAGGCCGGAATTAATTAACGACGTTTATTGAATTAACCGTAATCAATAATCGAGCGGAGGTAGGCGCGCCTTTTTTAGGACGGACTTTAGATGACGGTTATTAGTGAAACCGTAATCTAAAGTCCCGTGTTGACGCGCGCTTTACGGTCAACGGACTTTAGATTACGGTTTTACTAATAACCGTCAGCTAAAGTCCGTCCTAAAAAAGGCGCCTACCTCCGACTGATGGTCAACGACGTCGTTTTGACCTGACGCCAAATATTTCCCGTTATTTGATTTTTTCGACTCCGCGCGTAATCTAAATTACAGTTAACGACGTCGTTTTACCAGTGTATTTTAGATTAAAAAAACTTTATATTAATGTGTTACTACATTTGATCGACTAAGACTCATGGCATAATGGCCGTGGGTACATGAGTCAACACCATCGATCTTGAGTTCGAAACCCAGCATATGCCAAATAATTTTCGCGCTTTTTTTAATTTCGTTACACTTTAGATTACGGTTCTTTAGGAACCGTCATTTAAAGTATGACTTTAGATTACGGTTTTCATGTAAACGTAATCTAAAGTCCTTTTAACTAGAACATTTGTCGTTTACTCTGCACACTTACAGTAACTCTTCTTCTCTTTCGCGCTATCTTCCTCACTGAAATCGCCTCCTCTCTCCCGTCACCTTGCTAACGGCCATCGCCGCCGTCGCTCCCACCACCTTTGTCACTCTCATCGCCACCGGTCACCACCCATCTACCACTGGTCTCACCGTCGACGTCTCTATCGCGTATTGGGTATGCGATCGATTGATTGTCGTTTTTTTCTAACTTTGTTCATATACATGCATTTCGATTGCAAGTTCTAACCTCGTTTGTATCGAATCCTGAGAGTGTAATGGCAAATGTTCTAACCTTGTTCATATATTTGTGCCCAGATTCACAGTTAATTGCAACCTAGTTCGTGGGCTGATTTCTACACTACTTGCCCACTTCGGTGCTTAGTAACGGTAATTTTGCAAACCAAACTGTAAACTGCTGTATTTATTTATTCTTAGCATTTAGTATTACAATTAATAATAATAGTGTAGTTTTAAAAATGCTACTACTTAAAACTGCCACAGGAAAGAAAGTAAGTTCAAGTATATTACCGATTCCTGAAAATAGCTCATTTTCAACTGCTCAATCTGCTATGCCAGATGCTCTCTGTTTGATTCACAAGCTGTGACAGGAATCAACAATGCTATTGTTATAACCACCAGAAAGAATAAGATGAGTTTGGTATTTTAATGGTTCTAGAATGACTAGTTTCAGTCCTTCAATCTGAAGTACTGCAGAGAAGGTCATAAATAAACTTCATTACAGTAGAAGAAGATAAGTTTATGTATGTTACAGTTCTAGATGGTGCGTGCAAATTTGACTTTGATAAAACTGATTTGGAGACGTTAGAAATATAGGGGAGATGCTGTCGATTTTTTTCCGCGGTTTAGCTAGCATTTAACCTTGATTTTTTGATGAATTCTAATGTTGTCGTTTTTCATTTATGCATCAGGACTACGACTTTATTTAGGCTTCCGACCTCAACCGTCTTAGCATGGCTAATCGTCTACCAGAGGTAAGATTTAATATATACATATAATATTTGACAAACTACCAAACATAGTTATCCGCCCAAGATATACCTAATAGAGGTATATCTTCGGCAGTCCCTGTCGGGACTGTCCACGATTGTTAAATCTCACACCTAGGGTGTGAATGTGCTTTTAATATGTACTTTATTGATTATTTCAGCAGTATCTCTTTATTGTTCTTCGAATGCATATATTATTGATTAATATCATAATATCGTGCATTTGAAGAACTGTAGGGAGATGCTGCCGAAATTTTCAATAAATTACATATTAAAAACACGTTCACCGGTGGGATTTAATACTCATGGATGGATTTAGGTTGATAAGATACAAAAGTGTAAAGACTCTGCCACGGGTGACGGTATGAAATGGCTGCCTTCATATAAATAGCTAGAAGGAGATGGAACGTTCGTGGATTTACAGCGGAAATTTGGACGACAAGTTTTTAGAAGGAGTTGATAAGTTATGCACGGTGTTGGCGAACAATCTGAAACCTACAGACAAGGGATACATATTTTGTCCGTGTATCGACTGCCAAAACAATCTGAGATATCGCGGCGTTGAAACAATTAAGGAACATCTGATCCGCCGCGGTTTTACAAAAGATTTCCAAGACATAATCCGATGGCATGGTCAGAGTGCGTTCGATGTTATTAAGCCTGACGAAGGGGATAATGGTCAGGCAAACACAGAAACAGAACTTGGAGATGATACAGTTGCTGGTGATCCAGAAGACGTTACAGCGAACGTTGAGCCAGATTTCTGGGATGATGACATTGAGACTATGCTCGAAGATGTGGAACGACATTACTCTAACACGCCAGACAAGCATGAAAATTTGTTGGATTCATCCAAAACACCGTTGTACCCCGGGTGTGACCCTACAAAGTTAAGCAAGTTGAGTGTCGTCCTCAAGCTATTCAACTTGAAAGCGAAACATGGCTGGAGCGACGTAAGTTTCACTGACCTCCTGGAACTATTGAAATACGTTCTTCCGGTGGACAACGTTTTACCAACGACTACGTACTCAGCCAAAAAAATGATGTGCCCAATGGGTATGGGGTACCAGAAAATTCATGCTTGTCCAAATGGTTGCATGCTGTTTTGGAAATCGGATGAATTTGCTGAAAGCTGTTCAGCATGTGGAGCGTCACGGTATAAGAAACAACAAACTCACATCAGCGGTAGTAAGAAAGGTTCACCAGCTAAGGTACTGTGGTACCTGCCCATCATTCCAAGGTTCAGACGTTTGTTCTCCATTGAGAAAGACGCAGAGAATCTTCGGTGGCATTCAGTTCACAGGAAAAAGGATGGCAGATTGAGACATCCCGCTGATGCACCACAGTGGAGAAACATAGACGTAAAATTTCCTGAGTTTGGTAACGAACCGAGAAACCTAAGGCTAGGCTTGTGCACGGATGGGATGAACCCTTACGGTACTTTGAGTAGCATACACAGTACCTGGCCTGTGCTTTTGGTTATTTACAATCTACCGCCGTGGTTATGCATGAAACCAAGACACATCTTGTTGTCTTTGTTAATATCTGGTCCAAAGCAACCGGGCAACAAAATTGACGTATTCCTACAACCTTTGATAGAGGATCTACAACTCTTGTGGAATGAAGGGGCTACGGTTTACGACTCATTCAGTAAAGAGGACTTCAATTTGCGTGCTATGTTGTACTGCACAATCAATGATTTCCCCGCCTATGGTAATCTTTCAGGCTATTCAATCAAGGGGGCGTTGGCGTGTCCGATTTGTGGTGAAAACACTTGTAGCATTCGCTTGAAACATAGTGGAAAACCGTGTATATGGGCCACCGAAAAATGCTTCCAAAAGGACATAAGTATCGAAAGATGGCGAAAGAGTTCGATGGGAAAACTGATCACAGCATGGCGCGCCAGCCTTTGACAGGTACAGAGATTTACAAAAAGTTGGATAATATTGTGAACAACTTCGGGCCGCCAACCAAAAGTGGTGAAAAAAGTGTCTGGAAAAAGAAATCAATATTTTGGGAACTACAGTACTGGCAGCATCTGGAGGTTAGACATTGTATCGATGGGATGCATGTCGAGAAGAACGTGGGTGAAAGTATCACTAGCACCCTTTTGAACATAAAAGGAAAGACAAAGGATCATTTGAAAGGAAGAAAAGATTTAATTGAGTTGGGCATACGCACAGAGCTTGGCCCGCAAGAACGTGGAAAACGCACATTCTTGCCTCCTGCCTGTCACACTCTGTCTAAAGAAGAGAAACATAGTCTATGCAGTACCCTTTACAACATCAAGGTGCCATCAGGTTACTCCTCAAACATAAGAAACCTAGTGTCCATGACAGATTTCAAATTAGTAGGAATGAAATCTCACGATTATCATGTCCTACTTCAAGAATTTTTGCCAATTGCACTACGTGGGATCTTGCCGGATGCTGTCAGACACACAATCACAAACGTCAGTGTCTTCCTCAAATCCATTTCGTCTAAGGTTCTTGATGTGGACACTCTGTCTAAATTACAAAAGGATCTTATTGTGACAATGTGCCAGCTGGAGATGTATTTTCCTCCATCGTTCTTCGACATAATGATACATCTCCTCGTGCATCTTGTAAGAGAGATTCTGATGTGTGGTCCTTTGTACCTTCGCTACATGTATCCGTTCGAAAGGTACATGGGTGTCCTGAAGAAGAAAATGAAGAACCGTCGTCACCCAGAGGGTAGTATTATAGAGGGCACTATCACAGAGGAAGTTGTAGACTTCTGCACCAATTACCTAGAAGGTGTCGATACCATTGGACTTCCACGTTCTAGACACGAGGGCAGATTGAAGGGTGTTGGCACGGTTGGAAGGAAACTGAAAAGAATTGACATAGACACTCTTAACAAAGCTCATTTAGTTGTGCTAAGTCATCTTGAAGATGTTGAACCATACTTTGATGAACACTTGTGTGTTTTAAGAGCACAATATCCAAACATGAGTGACGTTAGACTACAAAATGAGCAGAATAGGACATTTGTCCGATGGTTCAAGAGAGAGTGTTGTCCGATCAGTCCACGAATGTGCCTGAACTGATTAAAGTAGTTGCATTTGGACCAAATCTGGATGTAATTTCTTATGAGGGGTACGATGTCAACGGATTCACCTTTTTCACAGAACGTCAGGATCAGAAGTCAACGAATCAAAACAGTGGTGTAGAGCTTGAAGCTTATCAAAACTTATATGACATCGGTGTCGTGGGTCATAGTCCTGTCTCAGTACAACAATCATATTTCGGTGTTATACAAGACATCTGGGTATTGGACTACAACAGCTACGAAATGTGTGTTTTCCGCTGTAACTGGGTTAACAACAATCATGGCTACCGTGAGGAGGAGCATGGTATGAAACTGGTTGATCTGTCTAGAGCTACTCCCACGGTTGAGCCATTCGTTGTTGGGACGAAGGTTAAGCAGTTTTATGTAACTGATCCCTGTAATCCTAGATGGTCTGTTGTGCTTAAAGGGAGAAGAGGAATAGTTGGTGTGGTGTGGATGGTGTGGTTGATGAGGATGAGTATGATGCAGAAGATGAACCTCCAACTGTTCCTATTTCATTGGAAGAGGCTGAGGTCACAGGTCATCGTGAGTATATACGATCAGACCATAACGAGGGAATGTGGGTTGAGAGATAATGGTGTATGTAAGTTATTACTATAAAAATTTATATGAAATTAACACTCTTTTATTTATTGCTTGTTATGACCATTATGAAATGCTTAATTTAATTCAAATTGTATTTCAATCCTTGCAGGCATGGCTGATCGGACATGGCTGATGAAGAGTTCGATTTATTTTGTCGAGGAGGAGGAAAATGAGCAGCAAATGGTACCGGTCCCATCTACATCTGCCGCTGCTGCTGTTGGCCCATCACATCTGCCGCTGCTGTTGGCCCTTCCATGAGTGCACCTTCTACGAGTGCTACTCAGAGACCCAGAGGTAGAGGTCCGACCCGTGGGTTGAAACTGCAGAAACCGGATCAGATTAGTCTTCTGTGGGACCAGTATGGGAGGTATGGTGGGGCAGCAGGTCAGAGTTCGCTAGTATGCTAGGGACTCTGGCCAGATCACATTGCTGCATCAACCACACATGGAAACAAGTCCCGAAGAAAGAAGTTAAGGAGACCATCTGGAAGAAGGTGCAAGAACGTACAAGATCCCAGAAGAAGTGAAGAAGACCGTTCTTTCTTTGGTGTCCGGCAAAGCTAAATCATTCCGCCACTACTTGGTTGAGCATTGGATCAACAGGGTGCCCCCACGTGAGCCTCCGCCGTATGTTGTGTACAATGGCATGATCACTGAAGAGGAGTGGAAGGAGTTCGTTGAGCGGCACGCCACCCCCGAGTTCAGGGTATGTTTGTGTGTACTCTTTTCTTAATTAATGCTCATAATGCTTTATCCCTGATTTTCTAATTAATTTCCTGTTGTACTTTCTTAACAGCAAGTACAAGAACAAGCACGGCAAAACCGTGAAGCTAATCTCTACCCCCACACCATGGGACGAAGGGGATATGTGGGCAGCCTCGAGGGATGGAAAGAAGATGGTTTGCTGACACGGAGGAACGAGGATGGAAGTGAATGCCCGATCGAGGATGTCTCTGAGGCGAGGAGGGTGCAGATGTACATACTAGGACGCCAGAAAACGACCAGCGAAGGTCAGAGGATATTTCCTAATGCTGCGATGGAACAACTGGCTAACCAAATTGTAAGTATTTGAAAGTAGCTGTTAAATAATTTACTTATATACTCAAGTGTTTGTTGATCTTAAATTTAGTGTTAACTTCTTTGAAAATTGGACAGTACGAAGCGGCACAGAGAGGAGAAGTAGACATACACGCTCCTCCTTCTCAAGACGACGCTCTCAATCAAATGCTTGGGAAGAAGGATCACCCGGGGCGTGTTAGAGGATTTGGGGGAGAAGTACGTCAGAAGACGTATTCCCGCCATCTGCTAGGAAGGGTCAGATGAGTGCTGCTGAAGTCGAGGCGATGGTAGAGCGTAAGTTCGCTGCTGAGCGCCAAGCTAATGACGAGAAAAGGCTGCTGAGCGCCGGGCTATCGAGGAGAGGCTGCAGGAAGCGTTGAATGCGATTGCACATGCGACTACTCAGCAGCAGCAGCTAGATCCTCCTCGACTGTCTTCCTCGTCTAGTTGTGCTCCGGCCGCTGACCCGTACCCGTTTGCCAACATCCAGGTTAACTTTGTTTAACTATTTTTCTCCTAAAATAAAGTTATTTAAATAGTATTAGATTGGACTCACTTATTTATTTCACGTATTATCTCTGTTTATTAAAGGAGCAAAAAAATGTCGTCTCCAAATACCATTAGAAGGGCACCCTGTAGATGCGGCCTACGGGACGGTGTTGCCATCAGGTCCACTCACGCTCATCAGTTTCGTACGTCTACCCCCATTCTACGCGTGTGACCTTGGACCTGATAGTTGATGGATTTGAGCATGCATACCTTCCATGGCGTTTGACAACAAATGCACGCTGATCGAAGCGAAGGGACTCACGCCATCAGTTTCGTACGTCTACCCCCATTCTACGCGTGTGTGACCTTGGACCTGATCATTGATGGATTTGAGCATGCATACCTTCCAATGGCGTTTGACAACAAATGCACGCTGATCGAAGCGAAGGGAGACATATTGCCCTGGCCAGCATGTTTATTGTTGTCACCGATGAGGTAAGACTGTTTGACAACCATTGTATCTAATAAAATGCATTATTTAGCATTAAGTGTCTAATCTAATCTATATAGATCCCTGAGCTTCCTCGCCGCGTAACCCGGCCCAGACTAGAAGAGACCAGCGCCGGCGAATCCTGAGATCTGAGCTTCCTCGCCGCGTATCCCGGCCCAGAGAAGAAGAGATCAGCGCACTGGCGAATCCTGTCAGAAATACAAGGGTATGTTCTAGATAAATGTTTAATGTTACTATAATAATCAATTAGTAATTATCTTTACATTTATGCTTTACTGTTTATGTGTGAAGGGTAAGAATCCAGTGAGTCGGGGTGCGAAAGGTAAGAATCCAGCGCCCGTCCGGGGTCGCACCAGGACTTCTGAGGCGCCTAAAATAAGCTCGCACTGCCATAAAAACTTGTTAATGTTTTGGGGGCCAAGCAGATGAATCTCTACGACAAGATCATATTGAAGTCATCTCAAACTAACAACTTCATGATGACGCTTCCAAAGTCGATGTTTCACTACGAAGAAGATATGATCACGGCAATCAACTTTGAGGACATCAGAGAGATGATGTGTGGAGATTATCTGAACATTAACATTATTCAAGCTTATCTAAAGTAAGTGTTCTTTCCTCATACTGTAAAAACATATAGAATAAGTATCTATGAAGTTGCATTGGCTAACTTTTTATAGTACATGTGATATAATAGAGGTCTGCTTGAGAGATGTGCTGAGAAGGACATGACCTCCATTACTGCAGTGTGCCCGGAGTGTTTATCATACGACTCAGTCACTAGGGACCCGGGGAGGTTTTGTAATTACATGATTCATTGCTTCAATGTTGCTGATCAACAGAATAAATTATTCATTTTAATGCCGTATCACCAAACGTGAGTTCTGATATAAAATTACATACTAATTAGCTAACTTTTTTACCTTCATTTCTCATTTCATTTTGTATTTGACATTGTAGCCACCACTGGGCTTTGTTTATATTCTACGCTGCCACCGCTACTCTGCTCGTTCTAGATCCACTAGGGCAGTGGACAGAATTCAACACTGAAGACTTAATCAAAGAGTAAGTTTTATTACTATTTAATTGTTTGTAAGTTTTTTGAACCAAAATTAATGTACTATTCATTTTGCTAAACGCTTTTGTTTAATATATGTAACAGTTGTTACAAAAAAAACCCCACAGGGAGAGTTTGGTGATTTGACCGTCGATTACATCAAGGTTTGGTAATTCATGTATTTCATTCATGCTGCTATTATCTTTGTACAATTGTTTTACATTTGTGAATTTTAGTGATTTAGTGCCCTACCCAAAAGGACTCTAGGAGTTGCGGGTACTACGTGATGCGGTATATGTACGAGTTTACGGGTACTTCCCAAGTTTTAAGAATGATAAAGACAAGGTAATACGAACGCTGTCTTGTATTTAATTCTTTCGGCAAATTTTTTGTGTCTTTATCTTAATCTCATTATGTTTTCCATTCCTTTTCTTGTTGCAGATTAAAGAGCATTTTGCCAAATTCTCGACTTATCATCCAAACGACTTGTTACATGTCAGAGAGAGCATGTCAGCCATGTTTATGAGAATGGAGTGGTAGACTAGCTAGCTCTGATGCTGCTATGATGGATTTTCTTTTTCACAGTTTTCTACACCGTTTTGTACTGTTTTACGCTTCTGTTTTATGCTATTTCTTGCTGGGAGTCATCCTAGCTGTATCTACCATGTATAGGTTACACTGCTACCTTTGTAGCCCTCTAATTCTGCTAGTTACTGCTGCTGTAACAGATTATATTTTTTGTAATGAATTGCTAGCTGCTGCTGTAACAGATTCTAGCTGCTGTATTGAATATTTCTGTTGCAATTGTGTGCATAGAATGAATTTGCAATTGTTATCTCTGTTGCAATTGTGTAACAGATTGAATATGCAATTGTGCGCAGAGAATGAATTTGCAATTGAATATTTCTGTAACAGATTTTCGATCTGGTGTATATTAGATGTTATCTCTGTTGCAATTGTGCGCAGAGAATGAATTTGTATTGTTGGTATTTGATTCAGGTGGTTCAATTGTGCAGTTTCTGCACATTTGTTGGTCTGATGTCCTCTGTTGCTTATCTGTTACAATTCTATCTCTGTTGCAATTGTGTAGATTTGTAAAAAAAATAAAAAAAATTACACTTTAGATGACGGTTATCACAATAACCGTAATCTAAAGTCCTTTGGGCGCGCGCGCCAAAAGTGAAATACCCCAAATCTAAATAATATTATTAAATCATTATTTATTGGAATATAATCCAAATATGAATCATTTCACGTACGCATGCAAACCCATGCATGAGAACGTTACGTAAAACTAGTCGTTTCTCCATAAACGCTAAAACGCCTTAGAAGCATATGGTCAAACATGACCTTGTATGACCCTCTAATATTCAAACCAAATGGTCATACAATTATTATATGAATATACAAATATATTCCCTAAGCTAAATTCAGTCAAAACGCAAAACGCTCGGGAGTGCTCACGCCCGCTCCTTAAAGCACGAAAAGTCCGGAGGAGTGCCGAGGTGGCACGAACTCCTATAAAATTAATTCCTTGAGTTCCTAACATCATTATTAACCATTATAAAGAGAACCCACGAAGTGGTTTCTCAAAATTCAGCAAAAATCACAGGAGGATTTCTTAGCGCTCCTTTTTGGCCCGGGTGTGTCCCGATGGCCCGTAAATTATGTCATGGGTTGATAAAACCCCATATAACCCAATGTAACATCTTAATATATGTTTATTTACTATAATAAGTGTTTACAAACACTTGGAACTCATAAAACCAATTTGTTTCCCAAAATTTCCTTAGAGCACAAAAACACACCTTCGGGTGTCACGAAAACGCGTTTTACGCAATTGCCTTGTAGTTTTTGACATGCCACGAATTGGTAATCTTAAATAGGGTTAAAATGACCTTCTAAATCAGTTGGTGTGACTAGTCAACAAGACTCTCTATAGGGGCCGATTTTGAGAGCAAAAACTAGTATAAAAATTGCATTAAAAGTTTATAAAAGGCATAGAACATGGTGACTCAGCTTCCCATGTGTTATATTACTTAATGTCAAAGTATGTAGGCCTCATATGACCAGCAAGCTGTCGAAATTAGGCCATGGAATAAGGCCATGTGAGCTAGAACAAAAACAAATGAGGAAAAGCAAAAAGTAGATCTAGAATTCACTTTTCTAGATTCCTTCTTTTCC